>PVJA010003138.1:0-71765 GCA_004027025.1 Myocastor coypus
GAAGAAGAAGAAGAAGAAGAAGAAGAAGAAGAAGAAGAAGAAGAAGAAGAAGAAGAAGAGGAGGAGGAGGAGGAGGAGGAGGAGGAGGAGAAGGAGGAAGAGGAGGAGGAGGAAGAGGAAGAGGAAGAAGAGGAAGAGGAAGAGAAGAGGAGGAGAAGGAGAAGAGGAAGGGGAGGAGGGAGAGGTGGAGGGGGAGGGAGGAGGAGGAGGAGGAGGAGGACAGGAATAAAGAAGAAAGAGGAGTGAGCTGCAAAGTTCAGTCTGTCTCTTATTAAGCCACAGACCCCAACCCCAAATCCAGGTGGGCTGGCAGGGAGGAGGGGTTGTTGGCAATCTTTGATTTAACTTTTGTGGCTTCCAAGCAAGAAAGGAAAGTTAGACATGATTTTGCTTCAGTGCCAGGTGACTAGGAGAGGCCACATTCTGATAGGGAATAGCGAGCACCCAGACAGTATCGACTGGGCAAGAAAGGCCCTGGGACCCATTCTCTGGCATGAGAATGAAAAGAATCATGAGAACTGAGATCTCTAGACTTGGGGACTTCTAGTGAGAGAGAAAGACCAGGGGCCAGGGATATGGGCAGTTTGGAGTCACACCCCATCACCCACCAGTCATGTGACCTTAGGCTAGTCATTTTGATTCTCCAGCCCTTGGTTTCCTCGAATACAACACCATGACAGTCAGGACACACCCTCCTGTCATGATTGCTCATCACAACTGAGACAATGAGTAGGAAAGCATTTTGCAAATTGTGTCTGGGTGTAGCTTGGAGTCTCCTCCCAGGTAGGAGGGTGGTGGGTTAATTTCTTTCCCTCTGAGGTTGGGACTCCCTGTTATTCTTCTGTAGGCACAGTGTGGTTCTGATCAGCACTTTGCAGTTTATCTCATGCCTTCAATTAACAAAGAGGAGCTAGCCCTGTAATCCTAGCACTCCAAGAGGCTAAGGCAGGAGGAGGATAAATTTGGGCCCAATCTGGGGAATTCAGTGACTTAGCAGGACCCTGTCTCAAAATAGGAAATAAAAAGGACAAGGGATATAGCTCACTATAAAAGCTCTGGGTTCTATTCCCAGTACTGCAAAAACTACAAACAAAACCAGAAACAAACAGGACCCCTGGGCTGAGCCAGCTCTCAGCGTGGACTGGAGTACTGCCATGGGGAAGAATGGGTAGTGGCTCCCAGCTCTCTCCAGCTTGGTTTCCTCTTCTGGCTGCGTGGTGAGATCTTGTCATCTGTGCGAGACAGACTTGCTCAGCTGTGGACAAGAGGACTCGGTGGCCCGGAGACTCCAAAGGGAATTGCTCTTCTTGGTGGCTACAGGGCCTATGCAATGGGATGGTATTGCAATCACTCTCTGGATCCTGGCTTTTTTTGCCCCCACTGCCAGATTAGGAAGGACCCCAGTCAAAGCGTAGAGGGCCAGACCCAGGCTTGAAATTGCAGAGTGCTGGGATTCAGGTTCCTCCATTCTTCACGCTCATGTGACTAGTTAAATAAATCTGCTACAAAGCCCTCATCCCATGGGCCCCTATTGCTATATGGCAATGTCCTTTGTGTCACCCTTCAAAATGGTTGCTAGAGGGACTGACTCAAAGTTCACCTGGACACTTCTCACAGGCACGTGATATCAAAATCAGTCATGGGACTTGTCCCACCTCACTAGTACTAGAAATTGAACCCAGGGCCTTCTTACTGTGTTATATTCCCAGCCCTTTTTATTCTTTTTAATCTTGAAATGGGAGTCTCACTAAGTTACCCAGGCTTGGCTCAAACTTGTGATCCTCCTGCCTCGTGCTGGGATTTATAGGTGTGCCACCAAGCCCAGCTAAAGCACAGCATTTTATTATTATTATTGTTATTATTATTATTACTATTTCATTTAAATCACAGCTCAGCCTGGGCCAATAGTTATTTGCAGGGCTGGCTTATTTCTTCAAAGACATTCAGAGTAACCAGCATGGCATGGCCTATAGCCTATCACATCATATGTGACCTGGGGAATTATATCTGGGTCCTTCCCAGCCCCCAGTTGCCAAGCTCCACACTGTAAGGGCCTTGACCATTCCCAGAAATGGGGTCCAGAAGGAGAAGTTGGCCTCAGAGAGAAGGACCCCATATGCCCTTGAATCATGAACACTCTGAAGGAGAATCAGAAACATACTGCACTTGTCTTTTGATGGGGCCAGAGAGGTGGCTGTAGCACCTGGACAGCCACCAGGCCACTCTGCTATTGGTCCCATTGAAGCTGATGAGAATGTTCCATCATGGAACATGAGGCATGGATTGGATGACTTGACTTCCTACCAGGACCTGACATGGAAGGAAAGGACTGAAGTGGCTTCTCTGTCCCTCTCCTCATTCCAGCTCCTGAGATCCATTTGCTACTTGAGGTAGGAGGAAAGAAAACATGGGAGGGGGTTGTGGGATGGGAGGTAGGGGCTGGGGGGTAGTGTAAGCCAGACAGGGTGCTGAGAGGGGATGCTTCCGGGTCTGCACATTGGTGTCTAAGGCTGCGGGTTTCTCTGCCAAAGCTATCAACCCTTGCTAGGGACTGATCCTGTAGCCTGGCCAAGCCCCCAGCTTTGCAACAGCCTTTTCCTCATTCTGCTCTTTTGCGAAGGTTCCGTTCAACGCTTTACCACAGATGCCTCGTGCATCAGTCCAACGCAAAAAGACACAGTGAGTGAAATTCCTGCCATATGTTAATACACATGTTTGAGTTTCCATAAATGCTCAATGTGGTTTTTATGATACTCAGAACGGTGGTGTTTATACCATTTTGAGGGGCTTTGAATTCAAATGCGCAAATGATTTTTTACAAGATGTGATTCAAGGACGAGCCACAGTTAGGGTTGCCTGCCAACCAGATGGAGGAGGCTCTCAGCACTTGAAGCGAAGCCCTTCCATGCTCAGCTTCCTCTTCCTCTTTCTGGTCCTGGTGCTGTGTGAATGGGATCTGGTAAGGACCAGGACCTTTGGGGGCCAGGATGCTTGGCAGTAGAGAACCATCCAGGCCCTCACAGGCCATTTGTGGTCACACGAACAGGCAGGATGGAGGAATGGCATCTCGAGGAGGGGTTCTTTTGAGCCTGGGTCAGAAAAAAGAGAAGATGGACCAGGGAAGCAAAAGGGGACAAATGGAGATTATAGGGGTGGGGGTGTCCTGGGGACAGATTCATATGAGGACAGGAGGGGTGTTAACACAGGGTGGAGTAAAGCCAGGCCCCAGATCCCCTGACTCACTGTAAGCACTGAGGGACTACATTGCCCTCAACTCTCCCTACCCATGCCTCATTTCCTTCCTCAGTTTGTGTATCCACAAAATCCCTGCTGATCTCCCGAACTTGGATTCTTGTTTTTTCTGACCGGTGTCCGTAGCTCTTGGTGTCCTGTTCTCAGTTCACTGACCCCAGGGTTATGCACCACAGGCCTCAGGCCTCTGTCTTAGGGATCCTGAGACCCTGCTCCTTCTTTTGCCTGCTGCACCCTAAGCTTGGCCCAGAGTGGAGGAAGGCAGAGAGGGTGGCTGGTCACTTCTAGGTGCCTGTGGAGAAACCAGGATGTGTTCTGCAGGGGTACTTCCTTGTCCTCCTCCCGGCTATCTCCTCAGGCCCAAGAGTCCCCCAAGCACTCAGCTGAGCTCAGCAGCTCTCAGCTGGCTTCCTTTCATCAGCCAAGGGGACAGGAGGGTCCCTAGCCTGTCAGGGCCAGGCTTAGAGTGTGGGGTGCTACAGGCTATAGGTACAACCAGGGCTCTGCTGCATCCACATCTCCAAGCTGATCTGGTCGCTTGTCCTTCACTGGTGTCCTCTGGGGCCCAAGGGACTCCAGATACCCAGGCTGGCCCAGTCCCAGGGCCTCCTCCTGCTCTCTGGACTGCAGCTGGCAGCCTGTCCGGGAGCCTGGGTGCCAGGCGCCTCTGCTCTTGGTCTCCTCCAAGTTTGCCTTCACTTGTCCGTGTCTGTTCCTGCCAACATCTCCAGCTTTGTGTACACTGTGGGGGAGCCCATCTCTCTGGGGGAGCCTGGGGGTGTGTGTGAGTGTGGGAGGGGGCATCTGTGTTGTCTTAAGGCAGCATCTGTAATATTTGGAAATCCGCAACCTCCCCTCTCACAAAGGACTTTTTCCCAAGGGACCGAGTGGGCAAGGGACGTCATTTTAGATCACCAATCTCCTTCAGGGGGATTCATGTATATGTTGCCTGTAATTATGGGTCGATAATGATATAATTTATAGCACATATATCATCATCTGTGAGTGACTGGGCAGGCTGGCAGGCGAGAAGGGTGCAGCCATGTCATAAGCTTGTAAAAAGGTAATTATATTTCTTTCTGATGTAGCTTTCGCCTACCCAGTCGGATAGGGGTGTTGTGAAATGGGTGAAGAGGGGTGAGCGCCAGGATCTTTGGAGTTCCACAAGTGGGCAGGGAAACTATCTTCAGGGGCCAAGACATTTGGGGGGGGATCTGGAAGCAGAATCTGAGCTATGGGCAAGGGAAATTATGGGAAGGGGCCCTGAAAACATTTCAGTTTAAGAAAAATAAGGAACTCCTTGGAATAAAGCCCAGCTAGGTGTGGGGGTGCACACCTATAATCCCAGCACTGAGGAAGGTGAGGCAGGAGAATCATTGGGAGTTTAAGCCCAGCCTGGGCTACAAAGTGAGCTCAAGGCCAGCCTGAGCTGCACAGAGAGACTCTGTCTTCAAAACAAAAGAAAGAAAGCAATAGAACCTCGTCAGACCACCTGGGCGAGATTAGCTTGAAGGTGAAGTTTCGAGTGGTCCTTAACCTCCCAGAGACTCCTAAAACTGTTGCTCTCAGGAAGAGACCTAAGTCAGTGTTTCTCATCGCCTCGCTGCCTCCTCAGGGAGTTTGGGGCTGGAGAGATGCCTGTGGCATCCCCCAGCCTGATGGGATCTCCTGGAGCAGGGATCTGGACAGAGTCGGGTGGGGCAGGAGAGATGGTTGGGGGAGATTGGTTTATCTGCCTGCCATCACCCATTCTCAGTAATAAGCGAAGCTGCAGAAAAACCTTGGCCTGAGATATAATGGTGTAATGTAATTATGGTAATGATACTTTGTAGTTCTCTACAGCCTTTCATCTATGGAGCCCCAAGTCCTTTATAAACAGTAATTAATTCCCATAACTGGGCGATGAGGTAGGTAAGTATCATCATCCCCATTTTACAGATGAGAAAGCCAAGACATAAAGTGGTAGGCAATTAGCTCCCAGCCCCCCCAGGAGAGGCACTGTGGCAGCTTTGTCTACAGGTGAAGGGTGTCCGGTACCAGACTGGGCCCTGCTCTGAAGTGCCCTGCACATGCCTAGATGTCCTCACAGGGCCCCTGGGGGCCCTTCCTCTGCCACCCCTACCCCAAGGTGGCCCTCACTGGAGCCCTGTGGGCCAGGGGATCTCAGAGGGCCTTCTGATCTGCAGAGTCCCCTGGCAGCTTGGTCCTGGAGGATACTCTGAGATCACACATGAGCTCAAAGCCAGGTGTGGTGATATAGCCCAATAATCTCAGCACTCTAGGAGGCTGAGACAAGAGAGTTACAAGTCTGAGTCTAACCTAGGAAACTTGGGGACTTAGTTAGATCTTGTCTCAAATTTTTTCTTTGCTGTGCATGGTGGCACATGCTTGTAATCCTAGCGCTTGGGAGGCTGAAGCAGGAGGATCAGTGTGAGTTCAAGACCAGCCTGGGCTACAAAAATGAGCTCAGGGCCAGCCTGAACTGCATAGAGAGATCCTGTCTCAAAAAGACAAAGAAAAAAAAAAAAAAAAAAAGAAGAAGGTTTTTTGGAAAAAGGGCTGGAGATGTGGGGTTCAGTTCAAAAACCCTGGGTTTAATGTTCAGTATTATTTAGAGAGAGAGAGAGAGATAGAGAGAGAGAAGAGAAGAGAAGAGAAGAGAAAAGAAAAGAAAAGAGAAAGAGAACTTTCTATCAGGAGGAAACCCTTCTTCGATCTCCTCTTGCTCCTCTCCATCCACCAGAGTGCCCCAGACTCTCAATCCCTTCCTCACCCTACTGAAAACAATTGTTTCCCAAGTCCCATCATTCTTTCATATTATACCTCTTCACTGTTACCACTCTAAGCCAGGTAGCACCTCACATAAGTGCCACGATCAGTTCCCATAGCTTGGGAACCAGGTGTCTCTCCTGGGAAAGCGTCAGGGAACAGAGAACCATTGGGCCAGGCAACTTAAAGAAACAAAAAGATGGCTGTGTGATGCCAGGCAGGCTACTTCTACTTGCCCTCTCTGGGGTCCCATGTCTCACCTGTGGATGATCATGGAGGTGTCAATCTCTAATTCCTCCCCTCTCCCTTGTTTGGCTGCCTCCTGATGCAGGTTTGCACCCTCCTCCACCTGCCCCTACCATCTGTCCATCAATTTTCTTTTTTATTATTTCTTAATTAATTGATTGATTCATATGGCTGGCTCAGCTTGCCCTGGGGGTGGGGCTGGTGCAGCATGTGGTGCCAGGGATTGAACTGTGGTCCCTATGGTTGCCTAGGCTTGCTTAAGCAGGCACTTTCAACCACTGAGCCATCTCGCCGGTCCCTGTCCATCAGGTCTCTGAATCACAACCTACCTGTCATTTTGCTAACACATTTCTGTTACTTCCCCAGCCTGAGACAAGCCTGATTTTCTGAAGCTATCACTTAAGGCTTTGTAGGATCTGTCTCAGCTCCTTCATTCAGTCTAAGACTCTACTAGGCCACTGGCCTTCCTGACATTGGCCACAACCTGCTCCCTCCTTGAATACTCCCTGCTCTGATTATGCTCTAAGGGAAATGATATGTGAACTAAAATTCTATCACTCTTCAAAGCTCAGCTACTCCTCTCATGGGCTGGGAGATGGCTGCGAAGTTATGTCACATTCTGAGAGATCTAGTGTCTATCAAGAGGGAGACAACAATGCTGTTCTCTAGGATATTTAAGCATTCTTAGAGAGCAGACTGGTCAGGGAGCTTCCTCACATGCAAAATGTAAGGACACCCAAGATCTTTACCATGAGAAGTGACTCAGAGGGCAGGAGATCTCCCATTGGGTGAAGAGATGTCATTCTGAGAGGTCAGGAAGGGCCATACATGCTGTCCAAGGAAGCATAAAGGGTCCTGGGATGTTGAAGGAGTACAAGGAATACTTTCCATCAGTTGCTGGACAATGGACTGCAACTGTGAGTTGCCTGTTACTACGGACTGTGGTGGAGGCTAAGGCTTGGGGGAGGTCTTCTTCCAACCTCAGGGTCTGTGGCTTGGGTGTGTCCTGCTTGACTGGCTGGGTCAGGTTACTCACCTGGCGGCCCTCTGCTAGTAACCTTGACAATCACCTATAGAAGCCTCGCTGTGGGTCCCTGAGCTCTGGTGGGTGCTCTGAAGGAAGAAAAAAAGACTGAGAGCTGCCCGACCTGTCAGGCAACATTCCTGGAGAACAGACTCGGTTAGGTGTTAGGGCCATCAGGGATTGTAGCCTCTCTGAGCACTAACAACTGGCTAGGTACTGCTCACCTGTAACAGGTACCTAGCCAGTTTGCTCCATGAACCCACTAAGGGCTGCATAGACCAGAGAAGAGGACAGAACTCCGAATCAGAAGGCTGCGGTTTCAGTCTCTGCATGGTTCCTTATTAGCTGTGTGGCCTCAGGGGTTATTCAACCATCCTGAGCTCCGGGCTCAGAGTTCTGAGTATGAAGGTGTCTGTCTTGGTGGGTGGCTGGCTGGGATACTTCAGTATAAGGAGACAGAATTACAACCTGTCTATGCTTATACCCAGGAGTGGGGAGAGACCTTCTAGGATGAATCCTTAGAAGGAGCTGGTGATCAGGCTGGGTGGGGAAGGAAAAGACCTTACCACATTAAAATGGATTTCATTCATTCATTCATTCATTCACTCACTGGATAAATATTTAGGTAAGTATCTCTTTTTTTAATGTATTTGGTACAGGGTCTCACTACACAGCTCGGGCTTGTAGTGATCCTCCTGTGTGATGAGCTTCTCTTTTGTGTTTTACTTTGGGGGCATATTCTTAGGAAGAGTTGTTTTGTTAATTAATTAATTAATTAATTAATTAATTTCTTCAGTGCTGGTGATGAATCTAGAGCCTCTCGGAAGCTAGGCTCAAACCTTACCACTGAGCTACACTCAGCTCTACACATGCAGTTCTCACGTGTCAAGCACTGTTCCAAACATTGAAGACAACAATGAGTGAAACAAAGTCACTGCCACCTCAGCTCTTTATTCACACCAAGGGAGACAGAGTTAACAAAATACCACAATTAGAATAGAACATGAAGGCTGGGGAGAGAGCTCAGGGGTATAAGTGCCTGCCTGGCAAATGCAAGGTCCTAAGTTCAATACCTGATACCAGAAAAACAAAAAAGAATGGAACAGGCTCTCATGGAATGGCCAGAGCTGGGGAGAGGAACAAAGCAGGGCAAAAGGGATGGGGAAGAGGTTCTCAGTGAGCAAAGCCTTGTTTGTATGAGGAAACAGCTGTGGAGACTTAGAGAAGAGGGATCTTGTAGGCAGAAGTGGCAACAGGTATAAGAACAGGTACAAGGGTCCTGTGGTGGGCACTTGGGCAAACCTATTTTGTGCCTGGCTGCCCCTATTCCTCCTTCTACTTCTCTGGCTCTCTCTCTCTCTCTCTCTCTCTCTCTCTCTCTCTCTCTCTCTCTCTCTCTCTCTCTCTCTCTCTCTCTCCCTCTCTCTCTCTCTCTCTCTCCCTCTCTCTCCCTCTCTCTCTCTCCCCATGCAGGTCAGCACCAGAGCAGAGGCTGCAGATCATGCAAACTTGGGTCCTCATTCTTCCTGGCCCTTCTTGACTCCCTAGTGTGCAAGGCTCCGACTTTTCATGGGTGATGCAGGAAATGGCTCCACGATTCCCGGAAATGCAACAAGTCAGGACTTGTCCCAGAGCCTCCCCAGACTAGGGTGGCCCCTGCTTCTCAAAGAACTTATGGCATCTAATGAAAACCACCAAGCCTGCCCTCCCAGGCCCACTGAAGGGGCCTTTCGGAGTGTGAGGCCACCTGGCTGGGCATCTGAGGAGGTCCCAAAACTCCCAAGTTGACACTTTCTGTGTAGAAAGAAAAAGGCCTGTTGTAATCCCACAGGACTTTAGTAGGGTTAAAATCAGACTCACATAAGCATGAGGGCACATTATAGGAAAGTCCTGATGATCTTATGGTTTTGTTTTAGTTTTTCAGCCATAACAACTGAACTCAGGGTATTCATCTGAGTACTAAAAAAGTACTCTTTAGTACTTTTTTTGAACCAGGATCTTGCCAAGCCACTAAATTATGCAGGCTGTGCTTGAATTTGGTATCTTCTGCCTCAGCCTCTCAGAGAGCTAGTATTATTGATAGCTAAGTTGGATAGAAATATTACAGGGAGTCAAACAGTCAATGAAGAAGATAAAAAAGGCCAGATGTCAAGGGGGAAAGGAACCACTCATGTAGATAGTTCTCCTAGGGATGACAGCAGTGATTGATAGTCTACGTAGGCATCAGTCACCTCAGGGTAGAGGGCCAAACCTCTTTAACCTAACCCTTCCTGGAAAGTCCTGGTTCCTCCCACAGGTGTTTACTACAAAATTGGGTCTCCATTTAATAAACATTGTCCAAGTACGTACTTGTTGTAATCTTGTTGGTCGACTATAGTTTTGTTCCACCTCATGTCCACCCTATGATTTTCCACTGGATTGATATTTCCTAAGTAACTATAGTTGTATTTTTTTAAAAAGACGTATTTAATAGGGTCTCACTATTCAGCTTGGACTCATGGTGATCCTCTTATTTTCAGCCTCCCCAGTGCTGGGATTATAGGCATGTGCCGCCATGCCTAGACTCTGGCTGTCTCAGCCCACCTTGGGGGTGGGACTGGTGCTGGGTATGGTGCCAGGGATCGAACTGAGGTCCTGAACTTGCCTAAGCTTGCCTAAGCAGGTGCTTTAGTCCACTGAACTATCTTGCCAGCCTCTATAGTTGTAATCTTTGATTATAGTTCAATAATTGGTGTCTTACCTCTTGGCTTTGCTCAATAAACACCCCTAAGAAGTAGGGCTCATGGGCAACCCACTTTGCGGGCTCCTTTCTTTTTTCTTTTTCTTTTTTAATGTCTTTTTGAGAAAGAGTCTCACTATACAGCTAAGGCTGGACTTGAGCTCATTTTGTAGCCCAGGCTGGTCTCGAACTCATAATGATCCTCCTAAGAGCTGAGATTACAGGCATGTGCCTCCAAGCTGGGCTCCTTGCCCCTTTTTATCCCTCTTAGAAGCTTTCTTTCAACAAATTCTTCCTACTCTTGACCTCGGGTGTTCCTACAATTCATTCTTCAATTTTAGAGAACATGAATTTGGCCCTTTGGACATCTAGCAGGTTGGGAGTACTGTTTTCCCTGCGTCACTGGGATTATAAGTGTACACTATCAAGCCTGGTTTATTTCTGGAACTTTCTAGTGTCCCCCAAAGTTGTATTGATGACCCCCTCTCCAAGCCAACCTTCTCCAGACATTCACCCCACTCTTCTACCACCACCTCTCCTCAGCCTGCCCCTCAGTCTTTGCCCTGTGCTGAACTTGCCTGTTCATCAGCAGAGCCTTTTGACCTGGGTTTGCTTTTCTGCTCAGCACACCATGCACACCACGCACACTACGCTTGTCACTCCTCCACACACGGTCAAGAAGCACTGGCCAGAGGAGTGTTCCTGGCAGCTGCAACTTTCCTGTTGATTCTTCATTGCTAACAGGAGTGATGATTATCTAATTTGAGCCTAATCATCCAGTTGTTTCCATAGATACCTGATCATAATGACTAATTAAACAAAAAAGATTTTCTATTTTATTATCTCTTTGACATAGGGGGGGAAACGTCTAGCCTCTCATTCCGTTCGAAATGTTTTTCTTTTCTGGAAACATTAATAGTCTTTTATGGTTCCAAGAAAGATCACATAAAGACAAAACAGGTTTCTTCTTTATAATGTGGTTTTGTGTTTGTTCCCAAAGATGGTAATAGGTGAAAATCTTGACTAGCACCCCATCTGAAAGTTTGTTTATGCATGCATCCAACTGGCCCTGCGGTGTCTGGGGAAGGGTAAAGAAGCCGTAGTCTAGCTGAAGATGAAGAAGAGCAAGTGGACTCAGAGCTCGGTGTGATGTGTGCCAGGATGGAGGGAGTCCAGGAGGTGGAGGGAGCACGAAGGAGCCGTAGAAGGCTCTGCTGCAGAACTTTGGTTTTGTTTTGCAGGATAAACAGAAGTTTGAGGGTGAGAAGTGGGTACAATTTGCAGGCAGAAGAAGCCGTAAAAGCAAAGACACCAAATTGTCAATAAGTCCAAATATTTATTTGCACTGTTTACTGTGCACTAGGCTAAGTTCCAGGGCTTTTGAGTATATTAAACCTCAGCCCTCACAACCGCCTCTGAGGTACATATTTTTATTATTCTCATTTTTTTCTGCTGTGAGAGTGGAAGCCTGGTGAATTTCAACAATTTGGTCCAATTTGGATTTCTAAAACTTGTGACTAGCATTTCTAGGATCTGGACCCGAGCAGTCTGGCTGCAAGGTCAGAGCCCCTAACCACTGTGCTGTGCTATGGCAGGAGAGCCTGGACACGTCATGATGGGACAGGTACATAGGTGACCCAGGCATTGGAGACAGGGAAAGACTCAGAATCCTGAACACCCAGCTGGGGGAGTCGGTGCATGTCTGTCATTCCAGTACTCTGTACGAGGCTGAGGCAGGAGGACTACAAGTTTGAACCATGCCCAAGGCTGAGGCAGGAAGATTGCAAATTTGAACCCAGTTTGAGGCTGAGGCAGGAGGATTGCAAGTTTGAGTTCTGCTTGGGCAATTTAAGAAAGACCCTGTCACATCTGGGCAAGGTGGTGCATGCCTATAATCCTAGTATTTGGGCAGGTGAAGCAGCAGGATTGCCACAAGTTGAAGGCCAGCCTGGGCTACACTGTAAATTCAAGGCCATTCTGAACTATGTATATATCAAGACAATGTCTCAATCTCCCTGCTCCCTCCAACAAAAGAAGACTTTGTCTCAAAAAATAAATACAAAGAGACTGGGGGTGGGGCCGTGGACATAGCTCAGGGACATAAATCCCTGCCTGGCAAATGCAAGGTCCTGAGTTCTTCGATCCACGATTTTGCTGAGAGAGAGAGAGAGAGAGAGAGAGAGAGAGCCAGAGAGAGAGAGCCTGGGGGTATAGCTTAATGCAAAGGTCTTGGGTTCAATCCCCAGTGCTAGGGTGGGGTAGAGGTGGGGGGAACACATGATAGTGTACAGATGTGAACTTAGCTACCCAGGAGGATGAGACTGGCCTGAACAACTTAGCCAGCCCCTGTCTCAAAAAAGGGCTGGGGCTAGGGTGAAGCTCAGTGGTAAAGCCCTCACCTACAGGGCAAGGCTCTGGGTTCAGTGCTCAGCACTGACCCTCAGCCCACTCAGCTCATGAACCCCATGCTTCTGCAGACAAGGGCCCATCTTGGCATTGCTGGGAAGACAAACGTCTTCCTTGCCTGCAGCAATTGGATATATTGGTCATGGTCAGTTATGGTTTCATTCTTGGTAAGTGCAATTATTGGAAAAAGATGTAAAAACCAAAGACTGTGTTCCCATTTCTACAATTGCTGCTCAGCATGTCTAAAAATCTTACCCACAGTGGCAGTGTGGGAGGATTTTGAGTTCAGAGCAGTCTGACCCCCAGGGTATTGGCCCCACACTTAGGAGTACTACAAATGTTTGTATGTTTGATTGATGGAGGAATCGAAGTACTGGGATTTGAACCCACGGCCTTTGTACAGAGCTATATCCTGAGCTCTTCTTATTTTCTACTTTTAAGACAAACTCTTGCCTTGGTTCCTTTTCTCTCATTGCTGGCACAAAATGCCCAACATCCAAAATTAAAGAAGTAGAAGTTTATTTAGCTTACAGATAGTGAGGCAGAACGGCATGTGGCAGAGGGCCACAGTTCACAGCAGTGGAAAACAGCAAAACAGCAAGAGCAAATGGGAGTTGTGGCACCAAGGGCAACAGAGAGGAAATCTGTCTTTCTGAGGTTGCATTCAGGCTGCTGGCCCCAGGCCTGGTGTAGCACCCACACCCAACATCCCAGCAGCACTCATACCCATCATCCCAGCACTGGATCATGAATTAATCACAAAGTCTGCCCCATGACTGCGTAAGGCTTTGAGGGAACAACTAGACACAAACCATAACGCTCTTGCTAAATTGCCCAAGCTGGGCATGAACTTTGTCTTCGTGCCTCAGCCTCTCAGAGGGAACTTCGTGTGCTAACATAGACGCAGGAAACAATATGCTCTAATTTCAAGCCCATATATCATACATAGCTTGAAACTTGTGATAAGTAAGCTGAAATTTTAATTATTTATTTGTTGGAGATGAAATCCAGGGCCTTGGTCATGCTACGCAAGTACTCTAAAACTGAGCTATATCCCCTACTCTTGTTTTATTTTATTTTGAAACAGTTTCACTAAGTTTCCCAGGCTGGGCTCAAACTTGAAATCCTCCTGTCTCAGCCCCCTGAACAGCTATTATCACAGGTATATACCATCACACCTGGATTAATATTTATTTTTACCCTGAAAAGAGTTTAAAGCCTCTGTGAAAATGTTGAGGACTCTTGGTATTAGATTTGCAAGGGGAAGAAAAGGGGTTATGAAGCTTGCTTCCCTCATTATTTGAGCTAAGATTTTACAGATGAGAATCATGTATATAGCTCAAGAATTTCTATCTTGGACAGGGCAAAAAATTCCTGTAAAAAGGTCTGAAAATTCAAACAAAACACATGTAAAATCATTGCATGTGGGGGAGAATATTGATTTCCTAGTGAAACTGTCACTTACAAATTATCAGCTCACTCATAACAGCTTGAGGAAATGAGAACATATCTGAAATTCAAAGTTAAACATATTTTATTTCTTGGAAAACAGTGTTTATCGTTAAAAAGTCATGACAAGTATCTTTCATCTATGAATAAAGGCAATTTGGAGGGTGTTACTGAAAGACATAAAGGAGAGGTGATTCTACCTTATGAATCTGTTGATGTCTAAAGAAGTTAGCAAATTCAAAATAAAATCACTGGAAATGTAAAATCTCAGCTGTCGCAGAGCACGGGAGATGAAATCAATGCTTGCTGATTCAATCACATGAGTCAGGGCGAGTTGGGCAGTGAAAGAAGCTCTGGTTTGAGTAAGAAAACCTCAATTGCTATATCAGTGATATATATTCTTGGATTTTCCTGGTCCTAAAAAAAATGAAGATCCATTCATACATGACGTAAAAACATCACTGCCAGGGCTCGGGAGATAGCTCAGGGGCACAAGTGCCTGCCAGGCAAGTGCAAGGTCCTGAGTTTGATGTCTGGTTCTGGAAAAAAAAAAATTACTTCCACCCATCCACCCCACAGTAGCCAGATCTGTAAATGCAGGCTGGACAAATGGAAGGAAGATGGGGTGGGGGCGAGGTTAGGGGAGAGAAGCAGAGCAGTTCAGGCGGATCATGTGCGCTTGGTGATGTCAAGTCCTTTGTGAAATATGAAAAATCTGTGATGTGCTTAGCTGCATTCAGTTCTTTGTTCTGTGCTATCCATTCATCTGTGAAAAGACTGGCAGTGTCCCAAAACATGTGTAATAGGAGTGGCGGAGCAACACACAGGACGCTGGTAGACAGACAACTTGAAACTCGTCGGGCCATACATCACTGGGCTTTTTCTGCTGTGCTGAGCAGCTTCCAGCCACGATTGAAACTTTGCAAGGAGAATTAAACGATCATCAGACACACAGGTGGCTCATGAATGGAGAATTCCTTTACACGGGCTAAGTGTTAGAGGCAGGGTTTTATGTCTCTTCCTGATGTACTTCAAAGTGAAAACAGAGACATGTTTTCCTTGCTTTCAAAAGCACAAGTAATCTTTCACTGCTCATCATCTCACAGAAATGATGACTATTTGAAAAACCATTTAGTAGAAAGCAGAGGAAACATACTTTTTACTCATCCTGGGGGTTCTAAGTCACAATGAAAACTTTCCCTCTGGAGGAGAAAAGTTCTACATGAGGCACGGTGTATGTGTGTTTCACAGTCCGGGATGGGAAGATTATGGGAATTAGGATGGTGAATTTTTCTCTGCTTGTCAGACGGCACCTGACAATACCCTGCCTGTCAAGGTTTATTGCTGTATTATAAAATTTAAAGGCACATATTTCTGCACATGATTATAGTAAAAGAAAGTGCTGTAATTTCCCCTGACTTATGGGGATACAGTTTTAAGGTATTCAGTGAGTGCCCAAAATCTCAAAAGTACTGTATCCCAGATCTGCTTCTTTCCAGTGCACAGATGTTGTTCCTAGGATGCTTAACTTATAAATTAGGTATAAGAAGTAATTAATAATAATGAATAATAGAGTAACTATAGCAATGTACTGTAATAAAAGCTATTTATAAATTAAGTTGGGTGTTGTGGTATATTCCGGCTGTCCCAGGACTCTAGGCAGCTGAAGGAGAAAGATCACAAGCTAAAGCCAAGTCTGAGCAACTTGAGATTCTGTCTCAAAAAGAAATAGAAAAGAGAGCTAGAAACATAGCTTATTGCAAAGGCTCTGGCTTCAATTCTAGTAGCTAATAAAAAAAAAAAAAAAAAAAACACTGCTTTTAGTATTTTTGGGTCACGGTTGACCACAGCTGGCTAAAACCATGAGAATCAAACCTATGGAGGAATGGAAGTGTGGGAGGTGGGTGCTGCTGAATATTTAGAAATCACTGTTTAGAGCTAGAGTTATAGTGGTAGAGTACTTTCTTGGCATGCCTTGAGTTTATTCCCTAGCACTTTGAAAAAAAGAAAAAAAAATGGTGGTGCGGGGGGAAATCACCATTTATCCACAGAGACATAGCAATGGCCAGGTATATGGAATACACTTGCTGGCTTCATACCAGAAAGGCCCTAGAACTTGTGTTTCATCAGAGCTGCCCTGAGCTTGGCCTCTGTGGTTCTCACAGGTCTTGGCTGGTGGTTCAAGGCCATTGCCCTCCAGTACTACCTCTTGGCTCTGCACTTGGCCCAGACTTGGCCAAATCTGGTGGCAAATCAGGAGGTTCCTGCTTGACCTGTGTCTCACTTTGTATTGGACACTAAGGGCAGCTCTGATATAAAAGCCAGGGAATGGAGCAGCTCAGGAAGCTTAGAGAGCTTTGGTGTGCTGTAGGGGAGGTGGGTGGGCTTTGTAACTTCTGCCTCACTTCTGAGGAGCTAGCCTAGAAGTGGGAGTGCAGGCTGGTTTCCCTAGTTTACCTTTAATCCTGAGTTCCCAGATCCTCTAAGTGGCTGGTCCAGTTTCGAGACAATGAGGCATGATTATGGTATTGACATAGTAGAAGTAATGTGTTATTTTGTGAAAGCATTCTGGGGTTTTTAAAAAGGAAGTAGAGCTTTTGGAAGATCACTGACTGGAAACGGCTTGCCATCTCCTCTTAGATGTCTACCAAGAGAGGGTAGCCAACATTCCATGTGGAAATAAGTGTTCACCTTCTGCTAATTGAAGAAGTGAATGAAGGAGTGGACAGAGGAAGGTGAGTTTCCAGGAGGCTGTGGGCAGGTAGGGCGGGTCAGCCAGAGATCAAAGGCGACCTAAGCATAGCCGGGACCTGCTGGTGTCTCTTAAAGAAGTTCCACATTTGGGATCTCCTCCTTCTACCTGCACCCTTCCCTGACCCACCTCTTTCATCAGGAACTGGGTGGCCAGATTTGAGGACCTGGGAGCTCAGGTTTGACAGTATAATATGGAACCCAGGTCAGCTTCTCAGAGGTGAGAAGGAATTTGTAAACCTCTCAGGGATACAGTTGTGACATTTAACAAATAAAATACAGGATTTTAGCATACCGGGAGGCAGATGCAGGATGATTATAAATTCAAGTCTAACCTGAGCAACTTAGCAAGACACTTATCTCAAGTAAAAAAAAAAAAATAAATAAATAAATAAAAATGAGGATAGTTAAACTTGAATTTTATTTATTTATTTATTTATTTATTTATTTATTTATTTATTTGTGGGACCTGGATTTGAACTCACAACCTTGCACTTGCCAGGCAGGCACTTGTTCCATGGAGCTATCTCCCTGGCCCCTAAACTTGAATTTTAGATGAACAGCTACTTTTAAAATATATATCCCATACAATATTTGGGATGTAATTATATGAAAACTGACTCTGTTTTTTGGCTGGAAACTTTATGTAAGACTGGGGAAATGGAAGCCCCAGGAAAGGAAGTATATTGGAAGATTAAGATCCAGGGTGGAGGGCCAGGGATATAGCTCAGCACTATAAGTGCCTGCCTGGAAAATACAAGGTTCAGAGTTCCATCCCCAGTACCAAAAAAAAAAAAAAAAGAAAGAAAAAGAAAAAAAGATCCAGGGTGGAACTTCTGACAATAGAGTCCCACATTTGTGTAATACATCAAAGCTCATTTTCCATCTGTTACCATGTAGGGGTAGGCTCTGACCCTGCCAGGACAGTACAGTGCATGTGACATATCAATATGTTCACCCTGATGGATTGACAATGCTCTCAGGAGATTGTAACAGATCTGGAGTTTCCTGTCACCTAGTGATGTCGAAAGCCATGGTGACCTGGTAATATAGGAAGCACATGGTGTGTTTGACAATGCATGTAATTGTCTAATGATGCACTTCTTGAAGCGTGTGTCGGTCATTAATTGCTGCATTACTTATTTTACTCCCATTTTAGAGCTGAAGAAACAGAGGCTCAGTGAAGTCCTAGCTGTGTGCCCGGAGTGGTATGTAGGAGGCCTCCTCAGAGGAAGTGGTCCTGGGGAGCGGGGTACCTCTTTAGAGACCTCTGCTGACCCCAGTTGTTCAAGCTGAAACCCACAACCCCATGCTCAGGCTTCCCAGTCTCCCTCAGTGGGGTCCCCTGAGGTTTACTCATCTCCCTACTTCAGGGACAGAGGGATGGAGTAAAGCTAGAAGGCAGGACACCCCCAGCACAGGTTCAGCCCTGGGGACCAGCCTGCTGCCAGGAGGGGGAGGGGGCTGCTTTGCTTGGGACCAAGGGCAGTCCTTGTCCTCTACATAACTATTAAAAAACTAGCATGCATATCGAAGATCTAGGGGAGGATATACTGCTGTCTGCAATTTACTTTAAAATGCATTATAACACACATGATAGATTTATGGCTGGATAGATGGATAGATATATGATGAGGTGTAATAAAATGTTAATGGTAGAATCTAGGAAGAGGTATACAGCTATTCATTGCACCATTATTTCTAACTTGGTTGTATGTTTGGAAATTTTCATAATAAATATTGGGGCCTGGGCATGGTGGCATAGGCCTCTAAGCCTACCACTCTGGGAAGCTGAGGCAGGAGGATCACTTAGCAAGAACCTGTTTTAAAAGGAAAAAAAAAAAAAATCAAAATCTATCTATGATGGA
This sequence comes from Myocastor coypus, assembly GCA_004027025.1. Lineage (NCBI taxonomy): Eukaryota > Metazoa > Chordata > Mammalia > Rodentia > Myocastoridae > Myocastor > Myocastor coypus. Next base: position 18,485 of record PVJA010003138.1, read on the forward strand.
CTCTATTCCCAGTACTGAAATTTTGTTTTTCATTAATTAAAAATACAACAGTGAAACAGCAAGTCTCTGACAACTCCAAAGCATAGTGATATTTCATTGTATTTCCTTGCTATCTTTTTTTTATACATGTCTTGTTATTCACAAATTCAGAATCATTCTATATATAACATACATAGTTCTCATTTGTCACACACCAGCCGGTTTCCAGTTTTTGAGTATTTATAATGTGCTGTGATAAATCCTTCATGTAAGTAAGTTACCTTGCCTAATCCCCCTGTCATCCTGACAGCACATCCCCTGCGTCGGTGACACAAATCCATGAGCAATATGTCATGGCTACGTGATATCCCATGGCACTGAGCTACATCCCCAGTGGCCTTTTTATTTTTTATTTGGGGACAGGTCTTGTTAAGTTACTGAGTTGCCCGTGTTGAGCTCAATCTTAAGATCTTCCTGCCTCAGCCTCCCAGAGTACTGGAATTATGGGTATATACCAGTTTGCCTAGCCCCATTTTCATTTTTAGGAATAGTTTCAGATGCCCTTGGGCAGGTGTCCTGTCTCTTGTCTCTGCCCCCTCCTTATTGCTTGGCTCCCAGACAGAGTCTTTCTTTTGCTCTCCCAACCATTAGATAATCACCACTCACCTTGCCAGCATTATCAGGCCCTCCTGGGCTCCTGGGTATCACAGAAGCCTTCTCTGCCCCGTGGAGACTGGAGGCCTTGATCACTAAGTTGAGCCTCTGTTCCCAGCAAGAAGGGACAGGGACCCCACCTTGGCATCCCCCAACAGAGATTGTGCTTCAGCTTCTCTCTGTCCACTGGGAAAGGGGGATTGTAGAGGAGTGTGAGTGACAAATAGGGGTCAGGGAGAGGGGACATCGTCAGCAGAGAGTCCTAGAAAGTGGGGTGGGGAGGTGTCTTTAAGAGATTTTAGTGAGGTGTGAATAGTAATACCTGTAATTCTTCTTCTCTGGGAGGCTGAGGCAGGAGTATCACATTGGAATCACATTGGCCAATTTAGCAACTCAGGGAGACCCTATCTCTAAATAAATAAATACATAAATACATGAATATTAAATTTAAAAGGAGCTGGGGATGTAAGATAGTGCAAAGGCCCTGGGTTCAATTCCCAGCACACATTTTTTTGGTTGTTTTTTTCAAGGCTAGAACCCCAGCCTTCACAAATGCTAAGCAAGCAGTTCAACACTGAACTACACCCAATTCCCAAATTTGCTTTAAAAAAAAATACTAATTACTGAACTTACTATGTAAGTTACTTACTATGTAGCTGGAACCATTGCCTCAAATTTGAGGTGATCCTCTTGCCTCAGCTTCCCAAGTGCTGGGCTTCCATGCAGGCCAGCGCCACCATGCCTAGCCCAAATTCATTTTTATAGTTGAAGGTTCCATTTTGAAATTCTTTTCTGCCTGCCAGGATCACCATTTCCCATTTCCTTCTCTATCTCTGTTTTAAACCCAGTGTTTGAGGGGCCTGGCAGGATGGCTCAGTGGTCTAAAGTGCCTGCAGGTGGCTACAGGGACCGTGGTTTGATCCCTGGCACCACATGCTGTGCCAGCCCTGCCCTCAGGGCAGGCTGAGCTGGCCATAAAAATAAATAAACAAACAAAAGTTCTGAAACAAGAAAAAAAAAAAAAATACCCCAGTGTTTGAAGTCACGAAGTGTTCTATGTGTGTGTGTGTGTGTGAAGATACAGAATCTTATCAGCTCAGTAGCCCCTTGCTCTGCCTTTCTGGAGCCTGGTAAAGCCCTGGATGCCCTGGCATCAGCTGCAATCCCAACTCTGCCAGGTGCTCTGCGGGACCTTAGGCATGCCTGTTCTTTTGATTAGGCTCAGTTTCCCTATCTGTGAGGCCAAGGCAATGCTTTTTTCCCTGGGATGTTGTGGCTGGTGAGATAGGGCCCACAAAGGGGTGCAGGAGGGCCAGACACCCAGCCAGTCCCTTGCATAGGGAGCAGGGTTGGCCACGGCCCTAGCCTCCGGGGGAGGTCTCTGGAGCCTCCCAGGCTTGGCCCTGTGCCATCTACCCGCACTCTTCCCTGGAGCCCAAGTGGAATGTTTCCTCTTCCCTCCTCCTGCTGTCTTCCTGTGAGCGTTGGTGGGACTCCTTCAGCGCACCAGCTCTTGGGGCAGTCTGAATCCTCTCCCTACTCGGGCCCTGCCCCTGCCCCTGCCCCGTGGCCCATCAGCCTGTTTCCAATCTGGACGCCATGCATCTTCCGCTCAGATCACAGCCACCTCTTTACTGGAACTAATGATGATCTAGGGCCCCGGAGCCCCAGACCGCCCCACACAGGGATAAATCCTGCTCAGCCCAGACTGGGGCCTCCAGCCTGCATCCTTCCCTCCTCCAGGCTGAGGGGAGCCTCCACCAGTGGCTGGGCCCAGGGAAGGGGGTTTCCTCTCAGGCCTACAAGGGGGCACCAGAACCTCTGGTATGTGTGTGGGTAGTAGCAAGCTTATAAAAGGACCATTTATAAAGACACTGTATTCCCTCAAGATCTAGGGCATCAGCTGATGCTGGAGGTGATACCCTCTAGCAGCCACTGCTACCCAGGTTCAAGGTCTCATTATGCAGTTCAGGCTGGCCTTGAGCTCACTTTTGTAGCCCAAACTAGTCTCAAACTGCCTCAGCCTCCCAAGTTCTGGGATTACAGGCATGCGCCACCACGCCTGGCCCCCCAGATTCAGTTCTATAGATTGTTCCAGGAATCTTGTAACACTGGGAACACAAAAAGGAACAAGACCTAGCTTCTTCCCCCAGGGGCTCATGGTGAGGGAGAGAGACAGGCAAACTGACCACCCTAAACTGTGTGTGTGAGTGAGGTAGAGAGCCAAGGGGCTGTGGGATTCGGGGCAGAGAGGACCTGACCCCATCCTGCACAGCCAGGAAGGCTTCCTGGAGAAAGGAGCAGACCTGGGCCTTGTGCAGACCCCACATGGAACAGGTCATATGTCCCAAACACAGGTAATCCAAAATAAAAAAGGATATCAAACCCTAAATCCTAAAACTTATATATCTGCTAAAATTAGAACAGCTTTTTAGCTGTATTCAGTGACACACACCTGTAATCCCAGCTCATTGGGAAGCTGAGGCAGGAGGACTGAAAGTTTGAAGCCAGCCTGGGCAACTCAGCCAGACTCAACGAAGGACTTCCTTTCTGCCTAGCAAAGGACTCCTAGCAAACCACTTGTAGCTGAATATCAGAAACAGATGTGACATGCGGCTGGGAAGCAGGAGCTCACCTGGGCTGGGGGACTCCAAATAGGATTTAGTGCGTATGACAGGAGCTGGCACTGGGCCACCTGCTCAGGTGGCTTTGGAGACCCAGTAGACTGTGCTGGGGCCCTGTTCACCCCAACTTGCCTGGCTAAGGGTCCCAAGCCCCATGGAGCTAGAAGTCCTGGAGACCTCCAGGCAGGCTGGCCTGACCTTGCAGGGCCCAGGGAAGGGGCATGGGTCAGCGGGGGAGGCAAAGGACAGGTATACACTTCATCTTGGGGGTGGGGTGGGAATACATTAGGTGGCTAATAAATGTTTGCAGTGTCAAGCACTATGCTGGGGGTTCATTCTCAATTTCTATGGTCAGGGCCCTGCAATAAACCTGGGGGCCAGTGGCTTGGGCCAAAGAGGGGAAGGAGTGCAGCACCCTCGTGTGAGGCCGCCTAACCCCCAGGGGCCCTCAACTAACCTGGGCTGTGCATAAAGGCGGCTCCTCACCCCTGCACCGGGTCAGGGCGGGGGTGGGGTGGGGAAGGCGGCGTCTGCCGTCTGCGTCCATCACCTGAGCTGCACCGGGCGGGGAGCATAACAATTATTGGGAGAGGTTTTAAAAAATCATTATCAAATAACTACAGCTTGAAAAAGTTGGCCGGCAGGACGGAAAACGCGGGCTGGATCGCTCTGGGAAGGCGGTGCCGCGGAGCCGTCAAGCCCAGCCGCGGTAGCCGCGCTGGAAGGCGACGCATCTGCAACACATTTGCGCAAGGGTCACCTGGGGACCCGCGGCTGGCTGCGGGCGAGGAAGGAGGGGCGCTTTACGAGCTTTCCGGGGGGACCCCAGCCGGCTAGTGGAGAGGTCCAGGTGGCGGGGAAGGGCGCCCCCTGCCTGGCACGCGCGGAGTGGTGATGCCTGGAGGTAGGGGAGGGCTCCCTGAGCCTCAGTTTTCCCGCTTAAATAACGACGTGGGCAGAGTTGAAAGACTCTTGTAGGGGAGGACATTCTGCAAGTCTCTTCTGGCCACTTGTGATTCTGTACATGGCCCTGATTTAAGGTGAGCAGGCATGTAGGTGGAGATCGAAGTGCTCCTGGTGTCCCCAGGGTGGTCAGGACCCTGTCCTTACATTCACAGCTCTCTCTACATTCTAGGGCAAATCTGGAAGTGGTATATGAGCCATACTAGTAATGAGTGTAAGGCATGAGCAGAAGGTCCTGGCCGACTTGGGTCCCACAAGAGACTCCTCCCACTTCAACTTGGATGGAACTGGACTAACTAGAAAAGGAAAGGGGGAGCCCTTCCCTTGTTACCCAGAAGCAGGATTCCCACAGCTAGGTGAAGAGATGGCTCTCCGGTTCGCTGGCTTTATGGGGATCCACCAAAGCACTCAGGAATGGCCCAGATGGAGTCCAACAACCCTCCTAAAACCTTCTGACCCAGGACTTGGAGAGAGGGTCAGACTTGGACAGATCTGGGTTGGACTTGAACCTGGGTCCTGGGCAGGCTCAAGGAGATGAGCAGAGAAGCTGGTTGGCCCACAGGAGGCAACCCCAACCCCAGGCAGGAGGCAGGGGTCCTTAACTCTGTTACACATGTGTCTGGGGATAGCAGAGAGCTGCAGTGTCTAGACCAGGGAGCCTGACAAAACATGATGATTGGATGAGGCTTTGGTCATTGCTTGTGGCCTTCATGTCCCATCCAGTTCACCTTTGCTGGTTGTGGAGCTCACCTGGTGTGGCTTTTCTTCTCCATTTTCCTAAGAGGCCAGATCTGGCTCCCACTGTCACCAAATGGTAAACAGCCCAGCACAAAAGCCCCTTAAAACAGTAAGATAAGAGACACCCTTGGGGGGTGGGGGAGAAAACCCTAACAGGAAGCCCAGTGGGTAAACGGTCGCCTGCATGGCTGTGAGGGTTACAGCTTTCATTTCTAGGCAAGACAGATTGCCTTTGGCTCCCTGAGTTCAGCCATTGTCACAGAGGGGAGTTCTCCATGTGCTTTGGAGCTGTGGGCAGGACCAAAGGACAAGTCCTGGCTCTGTGAGAGAGCCCACCAGGAGTTTCTGGTTCTCATCTCTCTAAGTGACCACTTTGAGGGAACAGAGAGGCCAGGAACAGAGACACTGAGGTCAAGCCTGCCCATTGTGTACTGAGTGCCCTTGTAAAATCTTGACCTTCAAAACCCATCTCTCAAACAATGAAGTCAAGTCTCTGTGGTGGAGCTGTTGCAAAGATTGCCAAGATAATGCAAGGGATGGGGTAATACAGTCCTTGCCATATTGTGAACACTTAAGAGATGGCACCTGTCATCATTTCCAGCCAGTCCAAGCCAGGATTGGGGGCTGGGCCAGGCAGGCTGCTTGGTGTATTTTGCAGATCGGAAAACTGGTGAAGAAAAATATCCTCCAAAACCCAGAGCTGGGGTAGGTCTCCCAGAGAAGCCATCTGCCTCTTGCACCTTAGTATTATCCTTTCACAGGGACCTGGATGAGACTGACCAGAAGATTGAAACAAAGAGGGAAAGAGGGATAAAGGGAGGGAAGAGAAGATTCTTGTTCTTTTGTTTTGAGACAGGGTCTAGCTGTGTAATTCAGGGTAGCTTTGAACTTACAATGTAGCCCAGGTTGGCCTCAAACTCATGGCAATCCTCCTGCCTCAGCCTCCCAAGTGCTGGGATTATAGGCAGGCTTCTAGACGGCAGTAGTGGCTTCTGATAACCTTTTTCAGGTGGTTTCAAGAAGTGAGATGATCACCCAGGTAGTGTGGACTGGGAGTCCTCAAGCCTGAGTTCTAGAGAGATGTAGGGTCTAGGTTCTGGTTCTGAGTCCTGGCTCAATCTCTGGGCAGCTAGGTGGTCTCAGGTCATGTGACCTCTGTGTTTGTGTCTTTAAATGAGAACAAGAGTGTTCCAATCACAGTGTTGTTGGATAACTATAATAATCCATGTTGCTGAGGACTCTGGAAGGTCAATAAATAAACTCTTTCCCCCTCCCCCTACCAAGTCCAGAAAGCAACTGACAAAGAGTTTTGCAGGTGCTGAGTCTGCCGAGGCAGGACTGCTTCCTTCACAGAGGCAGCCAAGGTGAACAGAGCATGCTCACAAGGGACCAAAAGGCCTGATCACTTCCTTCCACCAAATCCACCAATCAGATGCAGCCGTCCTCCTCCCTGGGGAGGGGAAGTTGACAGGAAAGCAGGAGGTAGAGAGACTACTCCCTGTGCTCAGAGAAACATTCAGACGTGGGAATAAATGCTTCCCTAATAGATTCCAGCACTCTGTACATAGTTCTTATTAACCTATTTCCAGTTCTGCATTAATTTCCACCTGGGTGGATGACATTACTGCTAAAACCCTTTCCTGTTCAATTATGCAGGGTCTTGAGATTCTCATCTGAGCAACCTTTCTGCTCTCTGTGTGTGTTTATGCTGAGGGAGGTGCCAAAAAATGTCATTTCAATCTTGGTGAAATTGCTCAAAACATATTTGAAATCCACTTTCTCTTTTCTCCTTTTAATCCTAGCAGGAATTGAGTTCCCATTCCGGTTCCTTTGGTATGAAGTGGTGGCAGAGGGGCTGGGTTGGAGCAGGTGCTTACACTTTCTTCTTGCCCTTTTTTCCAGAGCTGACTTGAGGAGCAAATTAAATAACCACATGGAGGGTACGTCACTTACTCTGCCCTGTACCAATTCCTTGTGGATTCAATGGATTCGGTTCTTTTCTAGCCTTTCTGATTGGTCCAAGGACCTAGTCACATGACATTGACTGGCCCATCACAATGTTTCCCTGGGAATTTCTAACCTGGAGCAGGGAAGGCAAAATCCTTTTCTGTTCTGGACATGAGTTTGAAGTTCTCAGGACACATGTCCCCTGTCCCATGGACAGAAGGTTCTGCAGCAACAGCAAAGGGCTGATCCAGAGGGAGAAGCAGAGCCCTGTGGCAGGCAGGACCCTGGCTTCACCCTTGACATCTGAGCTCTCTGGGTCAGTGTGTTCTCATTGTGTTTCTTATTTCTGCTGAAGCTCTTCCAGTTGTCATTTTTGTCACTTGCTTCTAGAATCTTAACATCTTACAACTAAAGGTGGTATAAAAACTTTGAAAGTAGGACTTTGTTTTGGTCCTTCTGTCCCACTGAGTCTGTAGCACTGCTGACCATATGCTAGGTGCTGAATAAATATTTGTTGCGTGAGTGGCTTCCATAGTTACTGAGGCCCCATCTGAGAAGAACCCCAACCCCAAACCACATACCTTTCTTCTTTCCTCACTGTTTTCCTCCTTTTCACGCATTCCTCTCTCTTTGCTCAGCCATACCCAGCCTTGTAGGATGCAAAGTGAGGCTAGAGGGTAAGTCTACAGGTGTGTTCCTATAATCTTAGCACTCTGGGAGGCTGAGGCAGGAGGAGCTGAAGTTTAAGTCCAGCCTAGGTAGCCTGGCAACTCAGCAAGATCTTGATTAAAAAAAAAAAAAAAAAAAAAAAAAAAAAAAAAAAAAAAAAAAAAAAAAAAAAAAAAAAAAAAAAAAAAAAAAAAAAAAAAAAAAAAAAAAAAAAAAAAAAAAAAAAAAAAAAAAAAAAAAAAAAAAAAAAGAAAAAAAAAAAAGCTGAGGATATAGCTCAGGGCTAAGGCCCTAGGTATAGTTCCTACTGCTGGGGAAAAAGAGGTGAGAATAAACCCAATATTTGGATTTAGGTAGCTTGGGTTCAAGGTGGGCCAGGCCAGTGGGGTAGAATTTATGCCTCATTACTCCTGCCCAAGAAGCCATGCCCCTAAGAGATAGGCCCAGCATCTTGCGGCTCAGAGAAAATATGAGGGCAAAGTCAACTCTGGACCTGTCTCTTCTGTTCCATGGGCCAAAATTCCTACCTGCTGGATTTAGAGGGTTTCTGATGACAGGGCAGGTTGGGCTGGGGTATGTCTCAGGAGGAGGCTTGATACAGAGAGGGGGCTGTCCTCCCAGGGACCCTGCAGCTGGCCTGATATGCCATAGCCCCTGTGAGCACCTCTGCTGGGGCTGTCCTGACTCTAGATCTGTCCAGGAAAATTCAGGATGCTCAGGGGGAGGGGCTGCAGGGGAGGGACAGGTGGCCAGCACAGCACCTGCCCAGTTCCTCAGCAGTTCTGTGCACAGCTGGCTCCAGCTCCATTCTGGTCATTCCAAACCCTGGCTGCTTTTGATTTATTAGCTGTGGGATTGTCAGATGATGAAAGGAAGGTTCTAGCATACCCAGGAGGTTCAGGAATTCATTTCTCACTTGGCTATTTTTTCTAACACCTACTAATGTCCTTCGTGTTGGGCCTGAAGTCCTGGGCATTTCCCTTCTCACAGGCTTTCAGAGATAGGAAGTGAGAGTCAGAAGTTTCCAGCTGTAGCCAATCACAGCCCTGTAGTAGTAGGTGAGCAAAGGGGGAATACCCAGGGTCTGGAGGGGAGTCTGAGTGGGGATTGGGGGTGGGTGGGGAGATGAGACTCTTTTGTAGGGAAGGGTCTACAGGGTGTTCAGGATCTCACTACTAGAGCAGACTCGTAGGGATCTGTCTGTTTACAGCCTCCCAAGAGTTGAGATTATAGGCATGTGCCACCATGCCCAGTCTCAATTGCCATCTCAGTATGCTCCAGAGGCAGGGCTGGCATGGCAGGCCTGGGGACTGAGCCCTTCTTTTCCTTTCCTTTCCTTTCCTTTCCTTTCCTTTCCTTCCCTTCCCTTCCCTTTCCTTTCTCTTTCTTTCTTTCTTTCTTTCTTTCTTTCTTTCTTTCTTTCTTTCTTTCTTCCTTCCTTCCTTCCTTCCCTGTTTTTTTGAATCAAGGTCTCACTGCAGTACGTAGTTTAGACTGGCCTTGAGCTTCCTACGTACCCCAGGCTGGCCTCAGACTCATGGTAATCCTCCCGCCTCAGCCTCCTAAATGCTGGGACCATAGGTGTGTGTCACTCTGCCCTATTTCTTGTTTTCCTGAAAACAGCCCTGGATAGGAAGGCAGAGAGTATGGCTTCCCCCACCCCAAGTTGTACTGGAGACTGAACCCAGGGCTACATCCTCTTTTTTAGTGAGTCAGAGTCTCACTAAGGTGCGCAGGCTGAGCTCAAACTTGTGATCTTCCTGCCTCAGCTTCCCAGAGTGCTTGGATTCTAGGAGTGCTCACCATTCCTGGCTAAAGTGGGGTTTTTTAAATTGTCGTGCCCATCCATTGAGACAGTTCCACCTGGGAAAGGGTGTGGCAAGGGCCCACTGAAGCTCAATGTGGGTTCTTAATGTTTAAGACAGTGGCAGGATCCAAACCCCTGGGTGATGTGAAGAGCGAATCTATCTTTAATCCTCCTGAGGGAAGTGGTGCCTAAGGCTGTTTTCCCAGCCGAGGTTTCTCTGCCCACTTGCCCTGGGTCTCTAGCATTCCCCATGTTTTTGTTAGAATCTGACAGTGCATAAGGATTTCCACTGCCTGACTGTTTGTTAGGCAGACCCTGTCTGATCCTTCCTGACACCAGGTCCCGGTCCTGATTCTTTTCTCTACTGTCACACAGTCCTCTGTCTGGCCGGAGGGAAGAGGCCTAGGGATGTGGTGTTCCCAGAGAGGCAGCCAGAGACCCTGGGGGCAGTCTGGCTCCTAGTGGCCCGGGCTATGACTTTGCTCACGTTTACTCACCCAAGAAAATGCAGAGACCTTGCCTTCCCCAAGAAAGAAGATGGTATGGGCTGGGGATAGAGGAAAGGTACAGAGATTCTTCCAGTTTTCCTCTTGCCCTCTGTAAGCAGCGTCCCCTGTGTCCCTAACAGCCCAGCCCAGCCCAGCCTCTCAGGAGCTCTGAAGAAGCGTCCTTGTGGTATGTGGGTGCCAGAGCCCTTCATAAGCCCCAAGTCATCCTGGCATGTGGGGACTGCTTGAATTCCTGCTGTGTGACCAAGCAGGAAATGACTGTCCTCACTAGGCCTGGGGGAGGGGTGACATGAAAGCCGAGCCTTGCCTGCCTTGTCCTAGAGGGGTGACCCTGTGGGATGATCATGAGGTTATGCCTTCCCTTGTCCAGACCCTAACTGACAGGTGAACGGAGGTGTCCAGCCTGGGAAGTGACACAACCAGGGGCTGCTGAGGCATGAGCTGCCCTTTTGGGGTGCAGGAAGTAAGGGGTGTATTGTTAGTAGCCAGATGAGTGAGATTAAATCACTCAAAATCCACCTGCCTTAGCTTCACCCTGTCTTTTCTTGAATGATAGGGGGTGGTCCTGGGAATTGAACCCAGGGCATTTTCATTGGTCTGCATATCCAACTTTTTATGTTGAGGTAGAGCCTCAATAAATCATTCACTTGCCTAGGCTGGGCTTGAATTTACGGTTCTCCTGCTTCAGCATCCCAGAGCACAGAGATTACAGTTGGGGGGACGGTGACAGTTCTTAACAGTATCAGGGGTGTGATACGCCCCCTAGCGGCGCAGCTAGTACTGCCTTCTGCCTCTTACTATGTTTAGAGGGGAGAGGTCTGAGAGCTCCTTGGCTCAAGAGGTCTGGATGTTCCTCTTGATTATGTGATCAGTTTCTAATCCAGGTGGTCCTGCAGTGGGGACGATGAAAATGAACTCTGAGGGTTCAGGGGCACCAGGGGTCAAAGTGTTAGCCCAGCAGGGAACCTGCCACTTTGCTTAGAACCCTCTAAGGGCTCCCTCCTGTGCTGCTGCTGGAGAGGGGCAGAGACCAGCCCAAGGTCTTTGTTGACCAAAGCAAGAATTTGGGTTTCATTATCACAGTGGGAAGCTCTTGGTGGGTGATGGGCAGAGGATGAGGACGGATGGGATCTGAATGATGCTTGGAAAATCGCTCAAGAAGCTGGAGACAGGAGTGGCTCAAGTGAGGCTCCAGGACCATGTTCAGCCATTCGGTCTACACAGGCTTCCTGGTGTCTTATGCTAGGCTCTGCAGATGTCAGCAGGAGGATAATCCGACCCTGCTCCATGGTGCAGCAGGGCTCCGAGGAGGAAGAGGCAGGAAACAGTCACCAGGGCATCACAGATGCGCTAAGCTTGAGAGATTCAAGAGAGCTCCAGGGGCCTCCGGGGTTTGCAGGGGTGACTATTCCTCAAGTGGGGTGAGTGAGCTAATTAACAAGGTGCAAGGAAAGCAGGGTGAGAAGGTCTGGATGTGAGAAGGGACTGGGGAGGAGCTGAAGTGGACTGGTGGGTCTGCAGCGAGGGTACCACAGTGACCGTGAACTGCTGAGACCCTTGTTGAGGGCAAGGTTCCCTGGGACCACATCAAGCCAGGTCCAAGATCATGTTTATCCCTGAAAGGCACTGGAGGACGTAAGGGGTCCTGATTAGAGGTGTGTGTGTGTGTGTGTGTGTGTGTGTGTGTGTGTGTGTGTTTCATTTTTGTAGTGGGAATTGGATCAGGGCATTTGCACTGAGCTACCTTTCTAGCTTTTATTTATTTATTTTTTATTTTTTCTAGCTTTAAAAAATTTTTTTCTAAAATTTTTAGATAGTCTTGCTTCAGTTGCCCAGATTGGGCAGAACTTAAAAAACTTGCAGTCTTTCTGTCTCAGTTTCCCAGAGTCCTGGGCTTATAGGCATATGCTATCACTTCCAGCCTGGAGTTGTGTTTTACAACATAAACTCAAGCAAACAAGCAGAAGTCAAGGGGGCTCAGCCTGGGTCTCACTGGCAAAGCCAGGCTGCAAGGAGGCCCAGACTCTTAGGCTCCAAGTGGCATAGTCCCAAAGGTTGTGGAAAATGCACGGCCCTGGGCAGCAAGTGGTGAGTCCCGCAGGATCCACGAGCTCAGCCCCAGTGGGCACAGGGTGCGGCTCAGCCTTCTGGCACAAAGGCACCATGAAGTGTGAGCTGTTCCTTCCACACACAGTGACCACAGCCTTTGGTCTTGATAAGTAGATTGTGTTGACTCATGGCTTTGGACTTTGAGTCCCAAAACCACAGTCTGGCTCAGGGTATTTCATTGGGGAGCAAAGAGATAGCTGGCCAAAGGCTGAGATGCATCTTCCTGGCCTCAAGCAGGAGACTGGCAAGTGGGTGGTGTGTTTGCCCAGCCTGGGAGAGTCCTGTTCTGCTTGGGGCCAGCTGTACAGAAAGGGTAGTTGCAGACAAGAGCCCAGGAGGTTGGTGGGGCTGTTGCAGAACTTAGGAAGAATTGTTGTTGGATTTTTTGTCCTTTGCAGTGTTGGGGAAGCAAACCGAGGGCCTCATGTATGCTAGGGAAGTATTTTACCACTGAGAGACATGCTTGGCCCTGTTTTTCTGACTTTTAATAACAGCTTTGTTGAGATAGTACTTGGGTATCATGTAAGTCATCTAAAGTTTCTCTTGACTGTCTCTCTTGCCCCAGCCCCTGATAATCACTAACCTGCTTTCTGTCTCTAGACATTTGTCTGCTTTGGACACGTCATATATGTGGCATTATATAATAACTCATTAGTCTCCAGCCTTTATGACACTAGTGGGGCTGATTTCTTGGAAGTCAGTTTTTTGATGGAGGTGGGTAGGAGGATGGTCTGGGGAGTGACTTAAAGTAACTCACAACCTAGACCTGCCCCTGTGCAGGACCATAGTAGGGTCCATGTTCCTATGAGAACCTAACGCTGCTATTGCTGGGACAGCAGGCAGGGTTCAGCCAGTGATGTGGACAACAGGAGTGGCTGTAAATACAGATTAAGCTTTGCCTACTTCCCTGCTGCTCAGCTCCTGCTGTGGGGCCTGGTTTGTGGTCCTCAGGGCACTGGAGAACTCTGCAATGAGTAGTCCTTTGTGTCTGGCTTCTTTCACTTACCATAAGGGTTTCAAGGTTTGTCCGTACTATAAGGTAGGACAGTGCTTTGTTTCTTTTTATTGCTCAATATCATTCTACTGTATGGATTCACCATTTTCCACTTGATGGACATTTTGCTTGGGTTGCTTGTGCTGTTTGGCTACTTTTTAGGTGTTTTCAAGGTAAGGTTTCACTATGTAGCTCAGGCTAGCCTTAATCCAGGAAGGCCTCAAACTCATAGCTATCCCCCTCCTTCAGCTTTCCAAATTCTGGGATTACAGACATGCACCACCAAGCCTGCTGTTGTTTGTCTGTCAGGAATAATGCTGCTGTGAACATTTGTGGGCACTTTTTTCAGTAGTGAAGATTAATCTGGAAACCTTATACATGCTAGGCAAGTGTTCTACCACAGAGCTACACCCCCAGCCTTTTGGAAACAACTCTTATTTTGAGATAAGACCTCACTAAATTGCCTAGGCTGATCTTGAATTTTCCATCTTCCTGCCTCCCATGTAGAGATTACAGGCATGTAGCTCCACATCCATCGGTGTACGAGTCTTTGTGTAGACTTCCATTTTCATGTGTACCTAGAAGTGAAATTGCTGAGACATGTGGCAATTCTATGACTAGCCTCTTGGGGAAAGGCCAGGCTGTTTTCCACAGGGGGTGCATTTTACGTTCTTACTTACAATGTGGGGGTTCTCAATTTTTTATATTCTTCCTAGCACTTGTTATTTTCTCTTTTTCATTATTGTCATCCCAAAGGGTACAAAATGACATCACACTGTGGCTTTGGTTTTCGTTTCCCCAATGACTAATAATGTTGAGCGTCTTTTCACGTGCTTCAAGCCCACTTGTAAAAAGCAACACAAATTTTTGTTTCTTGTATTTCTTGGGATGAAAGCCAAGGCCTTGGATACGCTAGGCAAGCATTGTGCTATTGAACTACACCCCCGGACCTCTTGAGAAATAGCTACTCAACTCCAGTACCAAAAAAACCTCTTCAGATCCTTTGCCTTTTTCTTTAATGACATGCTTGTCTATTGTTATTGAGTTGTAAGTGTTCTTTGTATATTTTTTATATTAGTCCCTTATGAGGGCTTTAATTTAGGTTATATTAAGGGCCTGTTTTTGTTCCTGGAGATTATCTTTTGATTGGGAGGATTCCCTATTTTTCCTTTTTTCAATTTTATTAATTTTAATGAGAAATAAATAACAATGAGACAATTTCAAAACAGGTTAGCAGGACAGTTATAATAATTAATACATTGCATTTTTTAGTTTAACATCACTGTCTTTCTGAATATCAAACATCTTACACTTAATTTGGAATTGGTATTTTTCATCAATCATTGATGTTCTAATAAATTCCTATGCAATGTGATAAAAGCAGTTACACATTTTTACACAGACATGTAGAAACCTAAGTATATACAAAATTGCAGCCGGTCAATCCTATGGCATTTTTCCTAGTCTCTTATTCTCATTTAATACCCTTTTTTGTTTTCTTGTAAACCAATCATTTACTTGAGAGAGAGTATAGCAATAATTGAAATTACATTAGAAGCAGCACAAATCTAAAAGACAAGAATGACAGGCATTCCAAGCATAATTTTAGTGTTCCCCCTTGCTATTCTCAGTATGAAGAATATTTTGGTGGTTCTTAGGACCATTATCTAATACATCCTGTATATAAGTGCATCGTTTTGCTCCTGCCATGTTTCCTATCTTTTCTGTTTGCAATCATTTTGTTGCTTAACGCTTAAGTCCTTGATTTCCATTCAGCTGTGTTATGCCTCTCCATTTTTGTTTCTTCTTTTGAGTTGTAGGTCTGGTTTATTTCACTTATGAGTATATGTTCAAGATAGGTCCACTTATATGTGAAGTCTTCTAGTTTATCATTCTTTATAGCTGAGTAATATTCCATTGTATAAAAATACCACATCTTTTTCACCTATTCTTCAGATGATGGGCATTTTGGTTGTTTCAAGGATTTAGCTATCACAAAATGTGTTGCTATGAACATAGGTGCACAAATATCACTATGATATGATGTTTTCAGTTCTTCTGGGAAAATTCCCAGTAGGGAGATAGCTGGATTGATTTTTTTGTTTGTTTGTTTTTTTGTCTTTTAGAGGCAGGTTCTCACTGTGCATTTCAGGCTGGCATTGAGCTAACTTTGTAGTGCAGGCTGAACTTACAACAATCCTCCGGCCTCAGCCTCTGGAGTGCTGGGATTACAGATGTAAGCCACCGTGCCTAGCTGTTTTTCGTCTTTTATAGTGGAGTTCCAACTGTTGTATCAAGTACAGAAGAAATGTGCTTGAGAATTCTTTTTTTTGCAAATGTCACAATAATTATTGCTTGAGGCAAGAAGCATGAATACATGTTAAAATTGGTGGCATTTCCTTCATTGGACACATAAAAGGAAAATAGTAAATTAATTAATTAATTTATTGTATTTTAGGGCCGGGTCTAGTAGACCAGACTCCTAGTGATTCTTCTGTTTACAGCCCCTCCCAAGCACTGGGAGTACAGGCCTGTGCCGCCACACCCAGTCTCAGTCAACTTCTGAGGATGTCCCCAGGGCGGGGCCAGTAATGCACACCAGGGATCAAATCCTTGGTGCTGTGCTCTGTCTAAGCAGGTCCTTTAGTCCACTGAGCTATCAGGCTGGCCCCCAAAATGGTAACTTTATACTGGAGAAAATTGGTGGGCAACGCCCTAATCCAATAGTTACAACTAATATCACCGATATTGGGACAAACTGATCACATGCCTCTTGATATGATGAACCGGGAAAGATGCCATTTTTCTTTTGTAGTATTCTTACCCCAAATATGCGATCTGAATTTGTGGGAAAGCAACTGATCAATCCTGTTCAAAGTATCAAGATCCAATCGGTGTGGTGGCTCACACTTGTAATTCCAGCTACCTGGGAGACTGAGGCAGGAACATGGCAAGTTCAAGCCCAGCCAGGACAATTTAGTGACTTAGCAAGACCCTTAGTCAAGAAAGGCTGAGGATGTAGTTCAGTGTGAAAGTCCTGAGTTTATTCTCTAGTACTGTAAAAATAAAAAATTAAAACCAAACTCAGGACCTTGCATTTGCCAGGCAGGCACTTGTGCCATTGAGCTATCTCCCTGCCCTTCTTATTCTTGGGGATATTGGGGTTGAACCCAGGACCTCCACACTGAGCCATATCCCTAGCTTTATTTTATTTTTTATTTGGAGACAAGGCTACTAAATGCAAGTTGTCCAGGCTAGGCTTGAGCTTGTGATCTTTCTGCCTCAGCCTCCCAGAGTTTTGGGTTTACAGATGTGTGCCACCACGCCTGATTGAACTAAAACTTAATAACTAAAAGCAAAGTAATTTTACAATACATCCTGGGCCAGACAATAGCCACAGTGGGACAACTAGATAAATTATAGTAAGATTTGTTAAAGAGTGATATTTCTTGATTTTGATTAATTATACCATGTAAAACATTTTGAAAAATCTACATAAAGGGTCTACTGTGTATTTTTTACATTTACATTACTATTTGTTTTTACAGTTTTGTAACACTTCGGAAATTCTGAAATTCAAAATGAAAAATGAACAACAGTAATAACAACAAAATCTTGCTTTCAAAGCTCCTTTGGTTTTTCCATTGCCTAAGGGAAGAGACCCGAATTCCGGAGCCAGCCGGTCACTGTCCTCCCTGGTCCTGCTGCCATACAGCTGCTGCTGCTGTAGGTCTATAGCCTCCAAGCATGCAGGGCAGGGCTGCCTGTCAGCCTGCAGTGCTGAGGCTCTGGAGGGTTCAGTGGGGCAGGGCCAAGGTCAAGTCCACTGGGTCTGTTGAGGTGGAATTGATTGCACATAGAGAAGCCAGTATTGGGCAATGACTTTGATTTGTGAAGGCAGAGATAATAAAGACTCTAAGCAGGAGAAGTGGTGGAGACAGGAGCGGACGGACTCCAGAAACAGTTTTGGAGGGAAATCAATAGAACTTGGTTATAAAGAGCAAACGGGGCACACAAGGTGACTCTAAGGTGGATGCTTCTGGAATGGTGGAGAGCAGATGCCATTTGGGTGGCTGTCTAATGTGCATGGTTTTGCGTGCGTGTCCCTCTAGCCATCCTCTCTGATTTTCTCCACAAGCCTCGAGGGCTGAACTCTGTTGGAGCACGTCCCCTGGGCCCCCTCTGCCCTTCAGGAATGCGTAGTCATGAGCTATGTGCAGCCTGCAGCAAGGAAGGCTGGGGAGTGTGTCTTAGTCCTGTTCTGTTGCTCTAACAGGATACCCCGGGCTGGGTAATTTACAAAGACATGTTTATTTAGTTCTGGAAGCTGGAGGTCCACACTTGGGTGGCTATATCTGGGGAGGACTTCTTCTGGATCCTAACACATGGCGGAAGGGCAAGTAGGCCCTGAGGAGGAGAGAAAATATGAAGTCAGGCTCAACTCATAATACCCTGCTCTTGTGAAAACTGACCCACTCCTGATAGAACTAACACAGACCAGAGCCAGAAGCCACATGGTGGCAGGTCTAGTGAGCAAGGGGGAAGAGGACACACTCGGGTTTTTATGAGCCTGCCTTGCTGTTGCACGGCGGTGGGCCGCAGCACTCGCTGTATTGTTGGTCACACCTTATGAAGACCCTGGAAATCCAGCCAGAAACACCGTGTGTATCTGCCACAGTGTTAGGGATTTGTGGCTTCTGGGCATTCACAGACGCTGCACTGTTGCTGCAGACTGAACTTGGCCTTTGACTTTCGTGCTTTGGCTGCTGAGAGCTCCCTGTCTGCTGGTGGAGGCGGACACCAATGCCCGTGCCCATGGTGCCACTTGAACAGTGCATCCCAGAGGGGAAGGGTTGGCTGACCACATCATGGCTGCCTTGTCCCCTTCTGAAGCCCCTTCCCATCTGTCTTTCCCTTCACTTTCTTCTCTTTCTTCCTTTTTTTTTTTTTTTTTTTTTTTTTTTTTTTTTTTTTTTTTTTTTGTCTTTTTGCGGTAATGCACAGCTGTGACAGCTTCAGAGCTGAGACCAGGTCTTGCTCTACAGTTCAGGCTAGCCTTGAGCTAACTTTTATAGCCCTAGCTGGTCTCAAACTCACATAGATCCTCCTGCCTCAGCCTCCCAAGTGCTGTTTCCCTTCACTTTCTTTCTGGCTCCTCCAGCCAGCAAGTGCTGCTCTCTTCTCTCTTGCCCAAGACCTGTACATACCTTCATCCCAGCATCTCCCCTCCTGCTCGGCTCTGTCCTAGGGTCCCCTCTCGTCTTTCTACAAGGCTTGGATCTGTGCTACATTCAGCTCTGGGTCCTTGGAATACCACAGGTACCTGGAACTGTGCTGGGAACCTTCCTGAGCCAGTGCAGTGGGATAAAAATACATTGTTTTTTAGAACTGGTATCAAATTCTGCTTAGAAGTGAGTCCTCCTTGTTTAGTAGCATTCATTAGAGCCTCCAGGGACAGAGGCAGGCCCATGGAGGCTGGGCTGCTTCGTTTGACTGCAGGTAGATTGGCAGGGCAGGAGGAGGCTGAAGAGGGAGGACCAGGGCTGTGATGACAGAGACAACCCAGAGAAGGATTTTAAGAGTTTCTGGTAATTGCAAGGCAGATCCCTCATGTTTCCAAGTGTCAGTGCATCTTCTGCCCACACAAATGACTCGTGCGAGTGGGTTTCTGGATGGAAAATAAGTAGAGGCTTTCCACAGCTGGCTGTTGTGCCGTGGGCTGAGATGTCTCCAGCAGGAAGCTTAAATTGCCCCAAAGCAAAATTTAGTGGAAGCAATGCTCTGGGTCCCGGCTAACTGTGAGATGTGACTAGTTCTGTTCCCATAGCAAGAAGTTGCAGGCATTTTGGGAAAGGAGTTCCCAGGCTTCCACCATCTATGGTATGGGGTGGGCTGTGTAAGCTTCTCGGATACAAATCTACGGTGGGATCAGGGGCATGGATGCAAGACAGTACCTCCACATTTATTTCTCAAAAATACTGTCCCAATGAATTGACTAATAAATCTCCACAGCTGGAACAATGGCTAGCCTTACAGGTGCTTTGAGTGCCAATACAAGCTGACAGTTTGTAAGAGATCCAGGGAGGAATGGGTGCTGCCCACCAAGCCATAGAGCCACCTAGCATCTGTCTTCTTTTCTAGTTCTGCCAGAACCAAGAGAACCCTGGCCTCTTGCACAGGGAGAACATTCACTCATTCATGTACTTAGTCACATGGTATGTGCTCCCACCACTACTTCTCATTCTGAGTTATTCTGGTCACCTGATGGAGTCCTAGCTGCAAGGGAGTCTGGAAACATAGATGTAATTGACTAGGAGAATTATAGCATGTGGCACTATGAAGGAGGCAAGAGAAAGACATTCCATCCCACTTGATGGGAAGATTAAGATTAAGATTAAGATAGACCAATTCTAATGCCAGGCAGGGACACCTGGGTCATCAGTAATGAAGAGATGATTTTGTGTAGGCCTCAAATTAGCTGGAAGAATCAAGGTTTATTGTCTACACAACAGTAGCCATGGTGTAACTGAGAGGGTCAGAAATGGGATCCCTATGCCTATGGGGATGTATGGCAGGGCAGAAGGCAGGAGTAGGGGCTTGATGGGGGCAAATATGCCGAGTTAAGGAAGCCAACTGGATTAGAGGTGCGTGAAGAGGGCCATGCAGGGACAGAGTCCATGAGGCCCCACTTACCCTTTTCTGGGCTTGGCTTTGTATGATACTCTCTACCAATGCCCTGGGATACCTTGGAACGGGGTAGGGGAGAAGTCGAGTGTCCATTATGACAGAGGCACAGAGGGATGGACTCCCTATGATACCCTCTGGGGAGCCCCTTGCTCCCAGCTCAAGTCCTGTACTCTCCACCATCCTGCTGTATCTCTGGGCACAGAGTGGAGACTTAGGAAAAGCTGGGAGCTGAGGGAGAAAGCAAAGGCAGCTCAGTTTTGGCACAACACTTACCATTGGTTTGTTCTTTCACTTCTTGTTCTCTTTTTGTGGTATTGGGGGTTGAACTCAGGGCCTTCACAGTAAGTTACATCCCTATTACTATTTTATCTTTTACTTTGAAACAGGGTCCCTCTATATCACTAGTTTCCCAGGCTGGTCTTGAAATCTCGATTCTTCTGCCTCAGTTTCCAAGAGTGCTGGGGTTATAGGTGTGTGCCAACACCCTTGGCTTGTTGGGTGTTTTTTTTTTTCCCCCAAGACCAGAATTTGAGTTTTAGGGGCCTGGCAGGATGGCTCAGTGGTCTAAAGGGCCTGCTTAGGAAAGCGTAGGCGGCTGCAGGGACCTCAGTTTGATCCCTGGTACCACATGCTGCGCCAGCCCTGCCCTGAGGGCAGGCTGAGCCAGCCATAAAAATAAATAAACAAACAAAAGTTTTGAAACAAGAAAAAAATTTAAAAAAAGAATTTGAGTTTTATTGTCAAGCTGCTCAAGTCTTAATGGCAAACTTGCACAGAAGGTACAGCTGCTCCTTCTTGGTCTTTAGCTTCTCTTCATATTTATTGAGCCAATGGCACATGGCTCGTGTCTTCTTGGGCCACAGGTCCAGGGGCTTGTACTTCTTGCCCTGATAATATTTCCTGAGGTTTTCTTTCTGGGTCTGGTTGATGACAGTGAGAACACAGGCGATGCATTTGCGGACAGCTTGGATCTTGGAGAGCTTGGACATCTCACCACCTGTCACTTTGGCAATGCACAGCTGTGACAGCTCCACCTTCAGGTCGTCCAGCTGTTTCAACAACTCTTCTTATTGCCATGAAGATCCCGAGTGTTAATCTTGGCCATAGCTGCAAAAGAAGCTGCCGCCGCCGGCTGCCTGCTCCTCAAGAAAGAGCTTGTTGGGTGTTTAACAGCAAGGAAGTCACATCCTTTGTTCCTTGTCCACCTCAACGGATGAATTGGGATGAGGAAGGGGAAAGCCCCTCTGTAGATGGCTTGGGGCAGCGCTAAGCATGAGGGATGCCTTCTGGGCAGAGCTCTGGGCCTCTGGGGATGTGACCGGGCATAGTGAGCCTTGACACCCCAGCACCCTTTATCACAGGGCGCCTCCTGCATGGTGACATGGAGGGAGGCAGGAGCTGGCCATCAGCTGGTCACAGTCCTCACAAAGGAGCCAGGGAAGACCTGGTTCAAGCTGCCTATCTGATGAACAGTTCCTGGAGGTTTCAGTTCAAACTCAGCAGGCTCCAAGGCAGAGTGGCACTTGGCAGAGAGCAACCCTTCATGGTGGCAGCAAAGACCAAGAGAACAAAATAGAGGAGTAGCAGCGACAATGGCAACAGAGAGAGCAAGTCTGTGTCTCAGTCTCACGTATGTTACATTCAGGCTATGCGCTTCAGGCTGGGGGAAGCATGCATACCTGTAATCTAGGCAGTACTAAGACCCATAATCTCAGTGAATCATGAGTTAATCTCAAACTCTAGAAGCCCCTGCCCCATGACTGCATGAGGCTTTGGGGGGACAACTGGGCACAAATCATAACAGGAAGCCATGAAGACTCATGTCCACTTTTCTTTCTTCTGGAGTTGGCTTTGTGGGAGACCCTTGTCCTTTGGCCCTGGTGCTGACTTGGTGATGGGGTGACAGTGACTGCTGTCTGTGCATCTTTCCTGAGATTCACCCAGGGGGCCTTGTTTACCCCTCTCCACCCACTCACACACTCAGACCCTGTGAGGCCGAAGGCACAATGCTGCCCTTCTTCCCTATGGAGGCCCCCCTCCTCCCAGGGATTAACTGAGGGGTGTGGAGAGAAGGCAGCCACTCTGGCACCACCAGGAAGCTCCTGGCATCTGTGTGAAGCATACACTCAGGAAGTGAGGCCCCTGGGCACCTTGTATCCCCCATCAAGAACCCACAAAATTCCCTTGTGGCTTCTCACTTGTGCTGACAAGGTAGAGCAATAGAGACCCTGGTGAAGGCCATCAGGGTGTCTCCAAGCTCAACATACATGATTTTATTCTATAGTAGGTGGCCCAGGTCCACAAGGACACCAAGGGCAGCAGGCTATGAGTCCCAAAAGGCTCCTGAGGGAAATTCATACCAGAGCTGGTCCTCCCAGACAGCCTCATATTTGAGAATTTTTTATCTCTAATCTAGACACCCTCATTGCTGTCTTCGGCATGGAGGCCTCGTCAGTGATCCCTCTTGGAATGAATTAGGTCCACAAAGGTGTCCCGAGGCTGCTCTAGCAGGTGTCCAATCTGGTAGGTTTTCTTTTGCTCTTTCTTTGTTGTCATGGTGACTGCTGTTAACCCGCCTTGGTGTAAGTACGGTTGTTGTGGGCACCTGGAACCTCAGAGTCTGTGGAGGGGTCAAGCAGGCCAGAGGAAGGGGGATGGGAAGCTGGGGGTGGGGGGAGCCAGTCACAGGTGGGCGCTGGTAGGCGGCTCTGCATCCTGCCCGCAAGCCTTCTCCCACGGCCTGGGAAGACAGATCACCAGCCTCTTGGTTTTCCTCCCTGGGCTATGTGACTTGCGTCCTCTTACCCTTCTGAGCTATGGGGTTCCCAGCTGGAAAATAGCAGCTCCCTCCTGGAGAGGCGCCCGTGGTGTCCAACTTGATTATTCCTGCTCACGCTTTGTTTGCCGCCTCAAGATTGAACGTTTGTTGTGGCTTTTCCCAGAAATGGCTCTGCCCAGAGAGACTCCCTCTTTCTGAGAGATGTATCCGCTTTCATCCCAGAGGTGGGGAAGAAAAAACATAAGGTTTGGGGCAAAACCTTGGCTTTCCAGGATGCGATTCTGACACTCAGCAGCTTTGTGGGTCTTGAGATGTCACCTTTCTCTGGGAGCCTCAGTTTTCCATCTGTGTAATGACACCACGGACACTCCTCAGCTGGCAGTGCTGTGGGGTGGAAGGGCCCTGTGGAAGAGGTCAGGGTACACTTTGGTGCTGGTGTCCCCAAGTCATCTGCTTCTGCCCTTGGAGGAGCCCCACCTGCCTGTATGGTCTCTTCACATTGGCTTACACGTGAGATGTAAGCCATCTCCTCAGTGAGATAGCGCTGTGTCCATGGTCCCCTGGTGGGTAACCTGGGACACCATCTCCAGGGCATAGAGATGGGCTCTGTGGTCCCTCTCCATTCCCCAAGAGAACAGCCACCATTCTGCCTGTGAGCCGGAGAAGTTGGGAGCAGACGTGGAACAAAAATAGCTCTTTTCCATAAACAAAGCTGCTTCTTGTTGGGGGAATGTAAACAGGCAGATGCATTAGGAGACAGTGCCATCCGGCTGCGCGGCGGGGGAGGCGACAACGGGAGGCCCTAGCCCTGCACTGCCGGCGTCTGCGCTGCCCCGGCAGAGCAGGAGGCTGGGCAGCGGGGCCGGCTGGACGCCTCTGTGGGCTGCCCCAGCACCCAGTCTGGCCTGCAGGCCCCATTCCAAGGGGTTGCGGGGGCCTCTCCTCACGTAATACCAAGCCCTGGGTCTGAGCATGGCTTCTGTGCCTATTGTGGGCTGCTAGCATCCTAGGTAATGCTGCCCTTCATTTGGTCTCCTCTCCAGGCCCTGGAGGGGCTTCTTCCTCCATCCCTGCTGCCCATCTCTGTTCTTTGTCACATTTATTTTCATTTTGGGGAGTGAGGATTGAGCCCAGGGTCTTTGCATTAAGCTACATATCCAGCATCTTTTTAATTTTTTAAAAATCTTGAGACAGGGTCTTGCTAAATTGCTGTTTCCCAGGCTGGGCTCTAACGTGAAATCTTCCCACCTCAGCCTCCCAAGGGCTGGGATTACAGGTATATGCCACCACACTGAGCCCATCTGAATTCCGGGTCCTTCTCCTTGTCCTGAATGGAGTCTTGACTGCACCTTACTCCAGGTGTTGGTGGTCAAGGGCAAAGAAGGATCCCAGGCATGGCATTCCTGGGGCAGGGTCAAGTGAGGGAGAAGCTGGCCTGGCTCCATTCTAAAGGCAGCATCTTTCAGTGTCCCTGAGGGACCACCCGCCTGGGGCTGGTGAGCATCTACAGAGATTGCTCCTCTTGGCTCCTCTAAGTTTATAGCGTGGCTCTGCTGGGATATAGACCTGTCCTGGCCAGGGGTTGGGGGCTCAGCCTCATGGGCTGAGCTGTGCACGATGGGTTTTCAAGGAACCATAGATGGTTCTGGCATAAGATGGGACCTTCGCCTGTCCTTTTGAGAACACTGCACAGTGCCCATATTACACTGCATCTTGTTGGACCTGTGTCTGAAGGAGACACTCTTTGCCCCACTGAAAGCTGAGCACACAAAGCTGAGTGTAGCAGCACACACTTACCATCTCTGCCATCCAGGAGGCTGAGGAAGGAGGATGGCCGGTGTGAGGCCAGTCTGGGCAACCTAGCAAGACCCTGTCTGATATAAAAAAAGGGGGGGGGCAGGGATGTAGTTCAGAGTGAATCATGATCCCTAATACTTGGAGCGGGGAGGGCGAAGAGCACAAGAGAGCAGGAGAGGTGAGGGAGGCCATACCAGGGGACAGCACTGGAGCCTGAACCAGAACCCACTGTGCCACAGTGCCAGCCCCTGACCAGAGACAGAGATGTAAAAGACATGCTCTGGACACAGAACTTACAGGGGCAGGGCTGGGACCAGCCCCATGACCAACCCCTCTGAGTCTGGGGTCCATCCCCTCCCAGATGCTTTACTGTGGCTCCAGGCAGTGCCAGAGAGGAAGCCACACTGAAGTTCCCGTGGCTCCAGAGGGTTGCCCACCCTGGAAACAGAGAAAATCCTTCCCAATACCCCAAAGTTCCCATGTGGGAGGCAGGGGCAGACAGGGCAGTCCAGGAGTTCCCACATGGGTGGCCTGTGTCACCTGGTCAGGGGGACCATGGAGGGAGGCTCTGGTGTAATAAGAAGAACTGTCCTCTGCCCAGCCTTTGTGTCTGAGGAAAACTGGCTGGGCCTACTCTCTTTGGAGGTGGTGATTGTTCCCAGAGAGGAGCCACATGGGAAATACCTGGTGGCAGAGGGTCTGTGACCATCCTCGTGCCATTTGGGGGTGGGGTTGAGTTCTGGGGGCAGAAGCAAGGGTCATGGAAAGTCTAGGACTGATTGGAAGGCATCCCTACCCCCAAAGGGTCTGATTAAGCAGAGGATCACTGTCTCAGCCATGGAGGGTATGGAGCTTGGATTCACAAAGACCCCAAAGCTTCAGGGAGAGCCCTCCCTGCCTGTCCTTTTTCTCTGCAGGGCTCCCTACCACATTCCCCTCCTCCCAGCTTGGACCCAGTCTTGGGAGTCTGATCCTGAATGTCCTCAGGCCACCCACCCCCTTCTGGCACTGGCCTCTGTCCCAGCACGCTGCCATCTCCCACCTCTGGGCCGTGCTCTGAGCCCCCACCTCCTCTCTCTACCCCTACAACTCCTCACTTGCTGCTGCCAAAGGAGGGTCTCAAAACACCATTCTCATGCTTGTAACTCCAGGGCTCCAACACCTCTGTGTCTCCCCTGTGCCTGCCCAAGGGCACTTTACTTTTGGGCCTGCAGTGCCCAGAGACCACCTGGGCCTGTACCTGTGTATGACCACCTGGCCTGCATCATGTCCCAGGTCACTGTGATGCCCAGGACTTCCTTCTTGCCCTTCCCTCTCCCAGGATGTCTTATCCAGGCAGAGGTTAGGAGCTCACTAGCTGGCACGCATTTAGCATGGGCTTTAATCACCACTGGTCACTGACCCACTCACCCCTCAGGCCTCCCTCTGGGATCCTCCTTGAGTGTCCCCGGCCCAGGAGGCCTGGAGGCTTCATGTCTATGTGGCTGCCCCTCTGCCCAGCTCCGTCCAGTCCTAGCCTGGCCAGTCCAGGGACAAGTGGCAGTACCGTCCCAAGCAGAAGCGGTCCCCCACCTCTGCTGGACGCTGCTCCTGGTTGTTGAGGCCTCTGCTCCCCTCCAGCCTCCACTTAGCCTTCTTAGGGTACCTGGGCTTGCTTGCTTGCTTATTTATTTATTTATTTATTTATTTATTTATTTATTTATTGAGACAGAGTCTTACTATGCAGTTCAGGCTGATCTTGAACTCACTACGTAGCCCAGACTGGCTTCAAACTCATGATGATCCTTCTTCCTCAGCCTCCCAAGCTCAGAGATTACAGGTGACATTTGCCACCATGCCCAGCTCCATCTGGGTTTAGACCAAAGCTTGGGTCAGAACTGAACTTGGGGTCAGTTCAAGTCTGGACTCGAGCTTTCTGTAGAAAGGACACTGGCTCCAGGACCTTTACATTCCTGTTCTTTGGTGAGGCCACAATTATGGGAAGGTGATCAGCTGTGGGCATAGGGACAGCCTTTCTGGGCACCTCAGGGAAGCAGGAACCTGGTCTGGTGTGATTCATAGACTCGGCTTCTATGAGGTCATCCACGGCCTCCTTCCCCATGGGGCTGGCCCGGCAGGGCTGGCACGGTGCAATGGCACAGGCCGGTCTTCTCTGCTTCTCTCTGGAGGCAGGCAGGCGGGCTATCTGTGCCATCATCTAATTACCCCCAGAGGTAATTGCTCTGGGTTCTCTCTGCCACCTTGCGATTTCTCTCTGGGCCTCGGGCGGCGGAGGAGCCAAGCTAACCCCAAGGGGGCCGAGCCCCGAGACAGCACTGATTGCTAAACCTGACACCTCCCAGCGCCCCGCCGCGACGTGTCCGAGCCTTGAGACTGTGAGTTTATGACGGGCCCCATTATGTCTCTTGCACAAACACCAAGTGTTGAAATACCCAACGGATGATGACAGTGTTGAAATAACCTGTCGTCTCAGCACTTTCTCCGTCATTAGCCAGATGTTCCGGCCCTCAGCGGCATTTGCAGCCTTCATAGGAAGAGAGGGGGCTGCAGAGGCGGGTGAGGCTGGGCAGGAGGCTGGGTTGGGGTGTGGAACCCCCAAGAAAGCCAGGAAGGGGGTGATTTAGAGTGGCATGAAGTTGACCAGGAGGAAGAGAAGTCCACGTCTTTCCACTTCAGAGTCCCAGAATCCCAGAATTGCTGAGGAAGGGACGGGAGGCTGAATCAGGCCCCCCTTCTCTGGTTGGTGAAATATTTATTTTGCAGTACTGGGGATTGAATTCAGGGCCTTTGTCCTGAGTAATATCACCAGCCTTTTAAAAGTTTTTTTCTACTTTGAGATAGTCTCACTAAGTTGTCCAGGCTGGGCTTGAACTTTGGATCATCTTGCCTCAGCCTCTCCAAATGTTGAGATTGTAGATGTGCAGGTAGAACTAAGAATCCGGGCTCTGCTTGGCTCTGAGAAGTAAAAGTGGCTTCCTGAGGTTCCCCAGCCTGGCCGGAACAGTTGGAATGCACCTTCCCACTAACACAGGCTGCTGGGGGTAAGAAGAAGACATCGTTCTCTTTTTTCTCATCTTGGTACCTGAGACTGAGACTCACCCTACCTCAGATGGGGGTGGGGAAGGGGATGCAGATTGGGACGATCACTGGAGAATGCTGTTGCCCCCCAGTCACCTGCCCAGCCTTTATTTCTGGTTTCCAGGACAGCTTGCCCAGCAACTCCAAGTGCTCAGTTGGGCTGGGAGGACCTGCCATCTGGCACCAGGCCTTGGGTTAGAGGCAGCTTTCAGGAGACCACACTATGATCCAAAGGGAGGATTCTGGGGGCCCCAGGAGTAGAACTCTCATGTCATCTGCCAGAGTTCCCAAGAATCAGATGCCCAGCTTGGGTTTGCACTTGGCTGCACTCTGTTCTGTATGACCTCAGGCAGTTCCTAAGCCTCATGCCTCAGTTTCTCTAACTATAAAAGGAGAACCACTAGGTCCACTGGCATTCTTTTCCATTCTGCTGCCCCCATACAAGTGAACTTTCTGGTAGTCATTGTTCAACATGAGGACCCCCCCACCCCCAAGAATCAGAGGCTTTGTAGCTGGAGGCATCCAAGCTGGGAGCTGACAGCCACCCAATCTGGAGGCAACTTCTGTGTTAGGTGGGGTTTGGATCAGAGGCTGAATTCCTGCATCTGTTGCTGATTTGGGGAATTAAGTGGAGGAGTTTGCAGCTAATAAATGAACCCCAAGGGGTTCTCAATTCGAAGAGGGCACAGCTGGGAGGGGGAAAACTTTTAATTTTAGTATCTTTCACTTTCTCTCACTTCTGGAGCCCGGCATTCTAGTATTCTCTCTGTCCTTCAGCAAAAAAGTGGCTATCAGTCACTCACACCTTAGTGAGAATGGCTTTGCTGGGAACCTGGCCTCTCAGGGCTGGGATCTCAAGAAATCTGGTGATTAGACTGGGCAGTGAGGCCACACTTCTGGGCTAGTGGAAGGATGAGGGAGTCAAGGGGCTTCTTGCCCCCAGTGGCAGCACAATGCCAAGGCCAGTGACTGGCTGGGCTCTGCCACTGCCTCCTTGGTTCAGGCCACATCTTCCTCCTGAGCCTGGGAGCCTCCTAAGTCGTCTTCTTCAGTCCCATTTTTGCCCAGCAGCCAAAATGATCGCTTTTGTTCTGACCTGTTATTCTATTTATTACTACATCCATTTATTTCCTCAGAGTGTGTGTGTGTGTGTGTGTGTGTGTGTGTGTGTGTGTGTGTGTGTGTATAGTATTGGAGATTGAACCCAGTGCCTTCAGGGTGAGCTGTATCCCCAGCCCTTTCTTTTATTTTTGCTTTTTCCTAGCCCTTTCTTTATTGCAGTTGTTATTATTACTGCTCTATTTTGAGACAAAAATCTCAGTAAGTTTTCCAGGCTGGGTTTGAGCTTTTCATCGTCCTGCCTTGGCCTCCCAGACTGCTGGAATACTAGGTGTGGACCACCATACCTGATTCCATTTATTTCTTTTTAAGGTCACAAGCACATGTGTAATAATCTCACTTACTTATTATCACTCATCTGTCCACTGAGACATCCCTGATCTCTCCCATTACCTGGCACATAACAGGTACACACTCATAATTATTGAATGCATAAAACCAATGAACCAATGCTTTCGTTGAAGACCTACTAAGGGCTGAGTAACTTACATATGGTTTACATATAGCCCAGGTGCCATCAGTGTCACCTGTGGAATTTAATGATACCAGGCCTGGCCCCTCCCACAGAGATGCTGAGCTGGTCAACCCCAGGAGGAGCTTTGACATCAGCATTAAAAGAAACAAACACAAACAGATGGGGCTGGGAGATAGCTCAGTAGTCACAAGTGGCTGCCTGGCAAGCGCAAGGTCCTGAATTTGATCCCCAGTACCAAAGGAAAAAAAAAAATTGCAAAAAAGACCCCCACCACGGAAAAAAAAAATTTGCTATTGGGGCTAGGGTATAGCTCAGTGGTAGAGCTCTTGCCTAGCAAGTGCATGGCTCTGGGTTCAAATCCAAGCACTACAAACAATAACAACTTGCAAATAGATGTGTCCCCAAGTTCAAGAATCACAGATACGGTGCATTTTCCCTTTTTATTTTGTTTTAAAATAACTTGAGGCTTGCTGAAAATTTACAAGAAGATAGTTCACATGTATCTCATGTATCCTACACCCAGCTTCCCCTCAAGTTAACATCTCAGCGTGGAGCTATTACCCAAAGAGGAAATTAGCCCTGGCCATTGCTATTAAGCAAAATGTAGGGCCAGCTTGGGTTTCATCAGCGTCAGCATCGCTTTGTGTCCACAGTCCTATCTCGAGTCCCCGCCTGTGGTAGCAGCAGCAGCCTCTCTTTCTCCATCCTCACAACTGAGACAAAAAGGAGAGAAGATCCACCAGGCATGGTGCCAGACACCCCTCTGTGGTTCTGCGTGGAGTGAGCTGAGGAAAGATAAAGAGGATTAGGTGATCCTCCTGCCTCAGCGCCCCCAGTAGATGGGACTGCAAGTGCATTCCAGGCTTATCCATTAATCATGGCTCCCATCAGTGGTCATTATTCATAATTGTCGCCAGGTGTTTTTTTTTTTTTTTTTTTTTTTTTTTTTTTTTTTTTTTTTTTTTTTTTTTTTTTTTTTGTCTAAGGGTGCCTTTGTGCTTCCTTCCATGTACAAGTGACATTTTACCTTATGGAAGAACTGTCCTTCCCATCTCCACCAATTATTTAACGAATTATTATTGTCAGTATGGTTCTGTCTCTCTTTTAATACCTAGGCAAGCTTACAACCCATTTAGCACTGTAGCAAGTTGAGAAAGAGGCAAAATGACTTGGAGAAGTGGCTCTATATTTTGGCCCTCAGAACTGGCATACCTTGTAGGCTGATGCAGTGGATTACTAGGATGCAGCCTCTCACCTCATCCTTCTGTGTCTCCTCACTATTCTAGGCTCATCCCCCACCCTCCCTCTGCCTGCCTATGACACCAGCTGTCCTCTTCTGAGCACCCCTCTCTGCCCCAAGCTTAGAGTCAGTTGCAGCAGTGAGAGAGAGAGAGAGAGAGAGAGAGAGAGAGATGGACGTAGACACAGAGACAGAGAAACAGAGAGAGACAGAGATAGAGATATATACAGAGAGAGAGAGAGAGAGAGAGAGAGATGGACAGACACACAGAGACAGAGAGACATAGAAAGAAAATAGAGAGCAATGGCTTCCTATACTCTCAGGCTGCCTGGAGCTCCCACTCTGTCCCACAGTATACCAACACTCATGCAATGGATAAAGTCAACTCCAAAGCTGCTCGCTGCCTTGTCTACCTACTCTATGCATGGCTGTGGGCCAGGGATTGATGAAAGTGACAGGAAGTTGTAGCAGGAAGGGCAACGCCTCAGCGCGCAGACTTGGCACTGGCTAAGGTGAGGAGGCAGTGGATGCTTCCCAGTGTACCTCAGTCCCTGCTCTTTGACATCATCCTACAGATATGGAAAAGGAGGCTGTGGCGGGGAGGTGGGATGAGACTTCAGAGTCACATCACAGGCATGATGTGAACCTAGGCTGGTGCAATGCCAGCACCTGGGCCCCAGTTACCACCCTATAGGGCCTCCTCATGGCTCCTCGGGGGGTGGGGGGGGGGGAGAGGCCAGTATACTTCCAGATGTAGGACTTCCTCTGGCCCCAGATCTAGAAGCTTTGCATGGCTTTTCCTCATGTTATTAATTGCCCTCAGTCCCAGCCTCTTTGGGTGTTTTTCTTCCAGCTAAAAGAGCAATAAAAGACAGCATAATTGGAACACAAAGGCGACGTCTTGGCCAGCCCGCCCCAAGGAGCGCAGTGCCCGTAACTTGGGTGTGATCCGACCTGTGATTCACGTAGCCAAATTACAGGCTTCCGAACACAGGTGTGCACAGGCGGTGGGGGAGGGTGTGCCAGCGTGGCGTTCATCCTAGCCTGGTAAGAGTCAGGGCCGCCACCCAGGGGGACAAGGCCAATCCACAGCCCTCAGGAGCTTGCTCAGGGCTCCCACACCTATGTCCCATGTTGGGGTGGAGGTGGTGAGGGCAGGAGGGAGAGCAGAGCTGGACCCAGCAGGGCCCCGGGGCAGTGTACACTCAGAACCAAAGGACTCATCCCTGGGCCAGGGCTTGGGGGAGGCAGCTATGCAGCTTGTGGCCCCAAGAGCAACTAAAGAGGTGTCGTACCATCCTGATGTCCCCTGAAGGCTCTCTGGAAAGAGCAGGATGTGGACTATGATCCCATAACCCACCCAACCCTGCTGGTGGTGAGAAGAAGGCCTTATTTCAGAAGGGAGAAGAGGAACACTAAGTAGGTGCCAGCTGAGAGGTCCCCTGCCATGGTACCAGCTGAGGGCTTTGTTCTGGCCTGGGGCTTAGAAATGAGCCCCCAGCTGGCCTCTGTCTCCACCAGACCTAGGTGCTGAGCTGCCACCGCCACCGGGATGGCTTGGACATTGGATCCAGATCTGGGCCCCAAGAGGCTCCACTGTGAACCACTGCTGCCCCAGAGATGTGGCCACAGGTCCTCTACCTTGGACCCGCCTCATCTGTGATTTCATTCTAGAAAACACCTAGAAAAGACAGGGCCCTTGGCAACCCACTTGGGTCCCTGTCTATCTTTCTCTCAAACAGAAGCTCCCCCTCCATAAACATATTCTGCTCTTAACAACAACAACAAAAAAAAAAAAAAAAAAAAAAGGAAGAAATGCCCTCCCCCCAGGCCTCCCGTCTCCCTGAGAGATGCTCAGTGAGTTTCTCATGTATCCTTCCAGTATTTCCTTATGTAAATGAATACAGCAAGGTATATTTGCATGCAGACACATGATCCTGTTCCTTGTATTTTCCCTTATACTCTACCTGGGAAATCTTTCCACATTAGCTTATAGAGCCTCTCCTTCCCCTCCTCCCCACCCCTGTCTTCTGTTTCCTGCCCTCCTTGTCCCCACCCCCCCAACAGCTGCATAATATTCCACAGTGTGAGTGTACCATGGTTTATTTCCTTGTCTTTTTAACATAAGTTTGTAAGACAGTTGGCTGTCACCAGTGTGGTTTTGTTTTTTCTACGATGAATAAAGTCGCGCACACATCATTTCTCACAAGTTCAAGGTGTATCTGCTGAGCAAGTTCCCAGCAGCCAGATCGCTAGGTCACAGGACAGACACATCTGTCATTCTGATAAGAATTTCGAGACCATTTTCATCGCGCTTCACGGCTCCTTTCAGTATCCCCACCTGCCACACATGCCAGCCTCCCTGCTGGGCTGGGCAAGTGTTTTTGGAGTGTTGCCCATCTGATAGGTAAGAAACCGTCTTCCAGGGTACTTTGGATTAATATTTTTCTTTGTATACAGGAAGTTGAACATTTTCCTATGTGTAAGGGAAACTGGTCTTTCTTTTCCTTGAAATGTTCATGTCAAATCTTTTGCACATTTTTTTCCACTGGATTATTAAGACTTTTCCTCCTTTTTTGCTACTCTACACAATAGGATCAACCTTGGCTAGAACTTTGCCTATGGGATTGTCTTATGCAAGATTATTATTTACTATTGCTCAACTTCCCTGGTTTTGAGTTGTCATTGGAGAACTTCCCTACCCCCTAGCTATTAAATACACCCATTCATTTTCCCCTTTGGTCCTTGAATGATTTTCCTTTTTCCGTGTGACTCCGGGGTCCCCTGGAATTCACCTGTGTCCTGGTGAAGAGAAGATCCAGCTGCACTGGCACCCAAATGGTTTCTTAGTTGCGGCACTGGCATTTATTGCAAAACCCACTGTTACCAGAGAGAGGCCTCTCTGTCGCACTTTATCCCACTGTATTTGGGGTGCAGCCCTCGGTTTTCCTTTCTGTTCCCCTGATCTGCCCACTCAAGTGCATGATGAAGAATCAGGATTGTCCTTTTATGTGACAACTAAAGAGGTACGATGAAGCCCAGAGGCCAAAGTGGGGTGTGTTTTCAAGATATGTCCCAAAGCTTCCAAGGGCTTCTGAGCCGGCTGATCTCCATTCTTCCTCCCCTTCCCATCCTACCCCACAACAGAGCCACCTTGCGGATGAATCATGGGTGTCAGGGACATTGCAGCCCTAGAGGCTCTACTGGCAATCCACTGAGTTCCGTGTTGTTCCCTCCTCCAGGAAGCCTTCCGGATATCTCCCTTCCCCCAGGCAGAGCTGGTGACTCGCTGGGCAAGCAGCCCGAGTTGCCTCCTCTCCCAGCACCCATTAGTGATTGGGCGTTGTCACCTCCTGCTGACTTGTCTTGGGCTTGATTTCTCCTGGTCGTGAATCAGTCAATGTACTTCTTACTCCTTTATAGGGCAATAATTTGGCTACAGCCTGGGTTGCCACGTGCAAAGTGCTTGATTCTTATAAAGTGTCAATCACTCCATGGACACGTTTGCATTCCTTTTGGGGCTCGGTCCAGGATCTATCTCCTCTTTTCTATTGCCCATCCTCAGGGAAACGCCTCCCACATGGCCCCCGCCATGTCCCTGTCACCCCCACCTCTCCCACCCACCATGAGGCCTCCTCCCTGCTGGAAGAGAGCTTTACAGAACTGCTGAGGTCCCAACTTCCACTCTGGCACCTGAGTCCTGGACTGCTGCCTTCTTCACTCAGGACAGCCTGTCAGGCCCACCCAGGGTCTCAGGGACCCCCACATCCCAGACCATCCAGATCCTGGCAGTTGTAAGGGAAACAAGTCTCAAAGTGCTGTTGCTCTGGGGGCCACTTGGAGAGCACAAGTGAGGGTCTGAGGTGGCCAAAGGATGCAGGTGGGGGTCTTGCTATAGGAACTCCAAATGAGAGGGCGATAGGTTCTCTGCACAATAGAAAAACAGGCAGAAGGAAGAAGGGAAAGGGGGCTTTATTTTCTTGGAGGACACAGGAGCGAATGTGGGGAAAGGATGAGGAATGTTTTCTCTCTTGATTAGGCCAAGGGATGCTGAGGCTTTTGTGGCCTTTTGCCGGGGTAGAGTTTGGAGGGGATGTTTAGATATACCTGAGGGAGCTGACTAGGGGTCTTCCTTGAGGCAGCAGGAACGGTGGAAGTAAATTATTCTTGAGCTAGGTTGGAGAAGAAGGGGGGCTGATCTTGGGAAGATGGGCTTTGTTTTAAGGGCTTCAGCCATATTAGGTGACCACCATGATGATTTTAGCAATTCATGCTAGGGACACAACCTATCAGAGGGGAAGTATTATTACTCCCAACCTGCTAGACCTCAGCTATGTCGAGTTCATGTTCCTCACAGCTGAAGTGCGAATTCCAAGAAACAGTGAAAGTTAACAGTAGGAAAATTTATTGAGGAATAGAAAAGGGGACTAGGAAGAGCTCCTGAGAGACAGAAGGGGGATCCAAATGGGCTGCTAATGAACCCACCTCTGAAAGGAAGTTTTATAGACCAAAATTCTGAGGTGGGTACAAGATGGGACGAAACTGTTATCCACCAGTGAGACCACAAGTATAGCTGCTTAGGTGATGTTGATCCAGTGGGGAAACAAGTCACGTAGCAAGTGTACATGGAAAGGACAAGGACATTTTCTGGAAGAGATGAGTCAGGAGGTCTGGTTGCCTGCTAGGATGACTGATGCTTTAGAATATCAGTCATTCTTGTAGGTATGCAGGCATGTTCCATCTTTATCCTTAGGCCTGGCCTTCGAGGGATGTGCCTCCAGCCGCTGCTGTACTGTTTTCTTACCTTCCGCAATGGTGGGTCCTGTCTGACTACCTAGAGTAATTCTTTAGCTGTGTGTAAGTCTCACTCGGCAGGAGGCATGGAGGATGCAGGTGGGGCTCTCACCTGGCTGGAGATGCCTTGCTTTGCGTTTGAGAACAGGAGACTCAAGCTAAGTTGGGGAGGAGAAAGGGGTAGGCACGGGGTCTCCTGTTGCTCAGGTCAGAAGCACCCAGAAGTCTAGGCAGTACCCCATCCACCAGCCCCTTTGCATCTCCTCTACTTCCAGCCTTTGCTCTGGGTCTGGGGTCCTGGGAGAGGATGTGCAGAAGGTCAGCATGATCAGGGCAGAGTCTGTGGCGTGGCGTGCAGCTGGGGGAGAACAGGGAATGGGACGGGGTTGCCTCCGGCTCCACCATCTCCACGGGCAGCTTGGGTTTCCCTGTCTAAGAAATGTGCACAGCAACCTGGGCCTGCCCTTTCTGCCCTCAAGGACCATGTGTTTGGTGACCCCAGAGCAATGGTAGATAAGGAGGCCATAGCCACAGGGAGGCTAATGTGAGTTCATTTGTAGCCAGTGCTAAGAAGATGGACTGAATGGCTCTGAGAGGTGATGAGCGCCCTGTCAATGGCAGGGTGAAAGCGAAGCTGGAGGATCCCTGAACAGCTGCACTCCTCAAACGTGGATCTATCAACTGAAGCCCTGAATGACTCTGTTGATGAGTTGACTTTCAAGACTTGGTCCCTTCCTGCCTGGCATGATGATGTTCATCTATAATCCTGGCATTTGGGAGGCTGAAGCAGGAGGGTTTCCATGAGTTTGAAGCCATCTTGGGCTACATAGGGAGGTTCTGATCCAATAAAACAAAATAAATACAAAAGACATATCTTATTTGCCCTCAGTTCTGGAGCTGCTCCCCACCTCCAAGTAGCCCACCACCACCATTTCCAGTCTTAAAAGAATTTATGGTTCCAGTCATTCTGATACTGGAGGTGGTGGCCACATGCTTATAAAGGTCTTGTACACAGAAGCATCACTCTCTGGAGCAGGACTGCTGGGTATATTTGTGTGTTTTCTGTTACTATCACAAAATACCTGAGCTGGATAACTTTATAAAGAAAAGTTTATTTCTCTCACAGCTCTGGAGGTGAAGCCCTCGTGGTGCCTGGCATCACAACAGCAGAAGAAGCAATCACAAGAAGGCAGGGAGACTGCCATATTTTTTAATAATCCTCTTGCCCGAACCAACTCAGGAGTCCCAGAAGAGCCACCTTAATCCTTTGCAAAGACAGGGACCCCAGTGGCTTGCACTAGGCTTTACCACTTAGATGTCCCCCTACTTTTGCATGACCAACCGGGGTCTCACAAACAGGGAGCAACTGTGTTTCCAGGCCCACATCAGCCCTTCTCAGCCCCAGCTATGCAATTTGCCTAACTAGTTGCCCAAAGCCAACACTTCAGCTCCTGAGTGTGGCAGTGTGGGAGGAGGTCACCTTCTCCCCAGGGTGACTATGATGATGATCCTTGTGAGAGTTAATTCCTTGGTAGGCAAGAATGCAGCGCTGGTTGTGTTGCATTTACTCTTCAAGGACTTGATCCAGACAGCCCAGATGACAAGTTCAAGGTCACCTTGGTGCCTGACCCAGGCAGGATAACATAGCGATTAACACTGCAGATGACGGATCCCTCGGCACCAGGCTTTGCCTCTTAGTTCTGCCATGGAAGGAGCTTGGTGACCTTGGGTAAGTTACTTGGCCTGAGTCCCAGTCCACTGCTGCCCCCTCATCAGCCTATGCTGAGATTAAATGAGATAATAGGTGTGAAGCTCTTGGCTCTGTCTGGCAGGCAGTAACTGCTCAATAAACCCAGCTGCCAGTCACCCAGAACTGACACTGCCTTCCCGGGTCCTTTCCCCTCCCCATCCTGAGCTCCTTTTCTAGCTGCTGGGCCTGGGCTTTGCTTTCTCCCCATGCTTGCACCCTACCCCATTACAGCCAGATCATAAAATCTCCCGAGGAAGGAGGCTAGTGACATCTTTAGTGGCGACATTTGGGTGAAAAATTCATGACCATCAGTTACTCAAGGAAGAGGGTGGAAAAATGGACCATTTCTGCTGCTCAAGAGCGTGGCTCTCCCCAGGCTGCGAGTCCACAAATCTATTTTATGTGACGAGATCTATAGCCTCATAGAAGGAGCTTATCACAGATTTAAGAAAAAGCACGCAATAAGGCGCCTCTCCTTCCTTACCTCCAGCCCCTCGAAGCACCGCTCTGTAAAATGAGGGCCTTGGCACCTCCGGGAACCACAAAGAGTTCAGAGGCCACCATAGTCTGAGGCTGGGGTGGCCCAGGATGAGGGCAGCTCCTTTGTCCTCAGCTTCTGTAGGCCGTGGTCCTGTCCCTCATCACCTTAGTGGTGAGGCCCCTGTTCTGCCAAAGCTCCTGAAGTTCCTGGGAGCTTACGTATCTGTCTGTCTGTCTGTCTGTCTGTCCTCTCATCCACTGGTTACTGTGACCAAGCACTGGAGGTTTTGCTCCTCTGTCTGTTCTCCCTACTAGTGGACAGCAGTGACAGGTAAGGGTGTCTCCAGCTCTCCCCGGCACCTGAGGCCAAGCCGGTCCCCAGAGGCCTGGGCAGCCATGGATAAATCAAGGAATTTTGCCCCATCGTATGGCAGCTTGCCCTTGGGAGCCTGGGCATGAGGTAGATGCTCTGAGCAGGTGACAGAGATTATAGACAAAAGGCAGCAGGATTTACAGGGTCCCCACCCCATGTGACAGATCCAGGCTCTGGAGGCACAGGATGACTGTTCGTGGTGCTCAGGACAAAGCTTCACTCCAGGGATTGGGGAAGGTTACCTGTCACTCAGCCCCTGGCAGCCACAGGGGAGCCCAGTGGGTGCCAGAGAGTTTGGGAGGCCTGTGGGGTGGCAAGACCAGAAATCAGAGCCTCCCCAGATCCAGGCTCTGCCCAGAGGCACAGGCCTTCCAGCAGGAGATGGAGAGGTCCAGAGCTGGAAGCTGGAAGGAAAGGACTGCTGTCACTTTTATTTTTATTTTTTACTTATTATTATTACTGCAGTGCCCAAGAGCAAACCTGGGGCCTTTGCACTGGCTCCACCCTTGATTCTTGGAGCCCTAATTATGAGGCAGGGTCTCACTAAGCTGTTTATCCAGTCACCCAGGCTGGTCTTGAACTAGTGATCCTCCTGTCTCAGCCTAAGGAGGTCATTTTATTATTATTATTATTATTATTATTATTATTACTACTACTATTAGTATTGAAGTCATTTAAAATGTGTAGACTAGGAGATCCAGGGGAGTGCACAGAGATGAGTTTTAGAAAAGAGGAGAGAAAATAATGAAGGCAGTGTCTGTAAAGCAGAAGGGGGGTTCCTGGGGCTGGAGCCAGAGCAGGAGCCGTTGGGTCAGATTCGAAGCCCAACTCTAGAGTTCTGTGAATTCAGGCAGCAGCTCAATTCTCTGTGCCTCTGTTTCCTCATCTCTCAAATGGGGTGGGTGCCCTGGAGATGAAATGAGATGAGACTCTGGGAAGTGTCAGTGAGGTGATCAGTACGGAGCACTCCATAAATAGTAACCTATCACCAATCAGTCAACCACCAATTACTCTTGCTCCAGCGATGATTGGCCCAAAGCCACATGTTGGGCCTGACGTGAATTCCTAAGGCCCCAAGAGGCAAAGCCAAGGGGAAACTGCCTCAGTCACCACCCAGGGCGCCACAGGGTGGCATGTGCTTGCCTGCCCCAGGGCCTCCGCCCACGCCGCCTGCTGGGGCGGAGCTCATTTCTCGAGCTACCTCCACAGGTACCTG
Organism: Myocastor coypus; assembly: GCA_004027025.1. Classification (NCBI taxonomy): domain Eukaryota; kingdom Metazoa; phylum Chordata; class Mammalia; order Rodentia; family Myocastoridae; genus Myocastor; species Myocastor coypus. The sequence continues at coordinate 57,266 of PVJA010003138.1, forward strand.
CAGGCTTAGATGCCTCTTTCCCCAGAGGCGCCTCTTTCCCTGCCTCTTTCCCCCAGGAAGCCTGCGTGACCCCAGGGTTAGTCGGGCGCACTCTCCTACTTGTCCCAAAGCCCCGTGTCCTCTCCAGCACCTATTTCACACACCATGAAGGTAGCAATCTTTCTTTCTTTCTTTCTTTCTTTCTTTCTTTCTTTCTTTCTTTCTTTCTTGCTTGCTTGCTTGCTTGCTTGCTTGCTTGCTTGCTTGGTGGGACCAGTTCCACCAAAGGTTTTAGACAAGAGGAAAGAAAATAAAAAAGGTTCAAACTCATGACCTTGCACTTGCCAGGCAGGCACTTGTGCCAGAGGGTGACAATCTTATTTGACCTGGGCTCACCACATCCCTGGTGCCCTGTGCACAGCCTGTCACCTGCGTGATGTTGAATGATTGAATGAGTGATTAATTGTTCCCTAGGCCTTCTGCTTCAGCCCTCAGAATGCTGGGATTACACTTGTGCACTTGTATGCCTGGCAAGGTTTTGTTTCTTTCATTTTCCCTTCTAGTTCCTGGATGACGATTTGGCCCTGGTGGAAGCCTGGAAGGCTCCAGGGAGGTGTCCAGCCCAGAACTTCTGTGGGTGCTGCTTGGTCCTCACTTGCCTTGCCTTGCAGAGCTCTGCTGATGACTCGCTTGCAAAGGGAGCTCTACTGAAAAAGAATTAAAATTCACTTTCTGTGTGCAGCAGCACATACCTGGCACCCCAGTAAACTGGGAGGCTGAGGTGGGAGGATCAGGAGCTTGAGCCCAGCCTGAACAACTTAGTGAGACCCTGTCTCAAAATAACAAAAGTAAACAAGGACAGGGGAGATTGTTGTTGTTTTTTCTTGTTTCAGAACTTTTGTTTGTTTATTTATTTATTTCTATGGCCGGCTTAACTTGCCCTGAGGGCAGGGCTGGCGCAGCATGTGGTGTCGGGGATCGAACCATGGTCCCTGCAGCCACCTAAGCTTTTCTAAGCAGGCGCTTTAGACCACTGAGCCATCTTGCCTGGCCCCAAGGGAGATTGTTTAGCTAGCCCTTGCCTAGCATGCACAAGCCCTGGAATCCATCCCTACCTCTGCAGACACAGACAACCATTGCTAAATGGAAGGGAAAGCTGGCTGGTTGGGTGGGTGGCAACTCCTATTCTTTTTTTTTTTTAATTTTTTTAATTTTTTATTTTATTTTATTTTATTTTTCTTGTTTCAGAACCTTTATTTGTTTATTCACTCGTTTTATGGCCGGCTCAGCCCGCCCCAAGGGCATGGCGCAGCATGTGGTGCCGGGGATAGAACCACGGTCCTTGAAGCCGCCCAAGCTTTCCCAAGCAGGTGCTTTTAGACCACTGAGCCATTCCGCCGGGCCCGCAACTCCTATTCTTAAAGGGGTTTTATCACTATCCATTGCAGGATATTGTGATTGCTGGCTTCTACTGCTAAAGGTGTGGCCTTTAAGGCACAAAACACTGGTGTGTGTGTGTGTGTGTGTGTGTGTGTGTGTGTGTGTGTGTGTGTTTAGGGATTTGGGCTTTGCTGCCTTAAAAGAGTTTGCAAATGATCACTTTCCTTAAGTAGGTTAAGCGGCTCCTTTTCGATCCTGCTTACTCCTTAGCAGTCTTTTTCTTCTTGGATGTTCACAGGTCAGCGTTAGTGGAGTCCAGGTCCAAACTAGGCCAAGGCCGTGATAGCACTGTGAGTGACCGCCCACACCACTGTGCTCCCCCGTGGGCTGGCTGGCTAGCTTCTTGGGCAGCTCTGGAACCTCCGGAATCACTGACCTTGTTACTGATGGCCCTTAAGAGGCCCCTGGGGGCTCTGTTAGAACATCATCTCCTGCTGGGACAGACAGCCAGGGGGCAGATGTCAAAAGGGGCCAAAGGGGAATTAGCAAGGATTCCCAGGCTCCCACAGGGAAGGAAGAGGGAAGGTAGTAGCTGAGAGGTGGTGGCCTTTCCCTGGGCAGCCCTGGGGTCATAGGGGCCCTGGAGGGGCCAGGTTGGGAGGTGCACTTTTATTCTTGCCCTGCCTGGTTGGTGGAGGGAGGACAGATACACGGCTCCACAGCCCCAGCCCCTACAGAAGAAAAAGGAAGGATGAAAGCAGGACTGGGTGTGCACACCAGTACTAACAGCATGCTGGAAGGCTGAGGCAAGAGGGTTGCAAATCTGAGCCCAGCCTGGGTAACTTAGCAACGCAACAAGATCCTATCTTGATATAAAAAACAAATCGAAAGGGCTGGGGCTATAGCTCAGTGCGAAGACCCCAGAATAATGTTTCACCTCCAGCCCACTTGTTGGTGAGGGCTGTCCAGGGCAGAAGCAAAACCCAGAATCCACCACCAGGCTTTCACCAATGGAGTGAAAGTTGGGGGTTCCCAAGCCCTCAGGGCCTTCTGCTTGCCCAGCCTGACCTGGCTCTGCTGACGCCTGCACTTGGGACATTGGGTACTGGAGATTCTGTCCTGGCAACAGAATGGGGTTCCTTGTCTTCACGAGCCAGGTGAGGACAGCTAGTGGGGTGGAGTGACAGACAGGGCAGTCCCCAGGGTTGACTCTCCAGAGGAGTGGCTTTTAGATTTCTTCAGACATGAGGGGTGGGTGCAGGATGTCTCCAGTTGCAGCCACTGTCTCTCCCGGCAGCACCCCACCTCCCTTCTCTGCACTGGGCCCAATGCCTTCACGTGCAGTAAAGGCTTTGGCTGAGTCTTTGCTGTAGTTTGCTGTGTGACTTTGTACCCATCCCTTGGCCTCTCCGGGCTCTACTTTCGTCATCTATCCTAAATGCACTCCCCTGCCCCTGGAACTGGGAATAGAACTCAGGACCTTGCACTTGCCAGGCAGGCACTTGTGTCCCTGAGCTATCTCCCCAGCCCCTCTAAATGCTCTTTGAAAAGCTTCTTTGTATATATTGGGTATTGGAGGGTGGTACCCATGTATCTGATTTAGAGACCAAGGGTGGGACCAAGACAGGGATCAGGCAGGGCCCAGCCAAGATCTGTTCTCTCAGATCAGCCCTGGAAGGCTTCCTGGAGGAGGTAATGCCATCGCTGGCCCCTGTAAAGCCAGGAGGAGAGCCACGGAGACAAGGTGTGGCACATCTGGGAGGGCTAAGAGTGGCGCAGTCCAGGGGGTTGTCTCACTAGGGACAGGTGGGGCAGCGGGAGCCAACCTGGGTCCCAGCCAGGGCCCACTACTCACCTAATGTATCCACTGGTTTTGTCACCCAGGCTCTGTCCTCCATGGTGCTGGCACAGTTGTGAGGTGGAAATGTAAGCAGGGCTTGGGGCAGTTGCAGCCCATCCCTTTGTCCCCCTGGCTTTGGGGTGGTGGTACCCTTCTCACCCAGTGTAGCTGTAAGGCCAACCGCCCAAACTGAGATGGCAAAGGCAGAGGTGAGACATTATTCTGGGCTGGGGGACAAGGAGGGGAAACCGAGGCACGATACTGTTGTTGAGCCTGGGCCAAGTCTTTGCCAGGAGTCTCATATACTCTGTGGACTGCTATAGAGAGGGTAAAGATTCATTGGAGCTCAAGCCTGTAATCCCGATCCTCTGAGAGGCTGAGGTGGGAGAGTTGCAAGTTCAGGCCCAGCCTGGGCTGTGTCTCAAACTAGAACAATTAGAAAGGGCTGGAGGAGGTAGTGCATCGTGAAGCACCAGGTTTAACCCTTCCTCTACATAAGTCCTGAGTGAGGGCAGCAGAAACCCAAACGTAGTCGGGGCCTACCCCTGAGTAGGGTAGCAGTCCCCAAGTCTTGGGGTCAGCGCCATGGGGGTCCCGCGGAGTGGGAGGCTGGGAGATGATGGGAGGGGCCCTAGGATATATGTCCTGGGGGAGTTCAAATGGGGAAAGGGTCTAGAGGACCCTTGGGGGCGCCTCCTGGCTCTGGCAGAACGCCCAGTCTGGCCATCCCGATCCCCGTTAGCGCAGCGCCACCTAGCGGTAATTAGCGGAAAAGGCAGTGCGACTTACGCGTTCCTTCAGTCTGGGGTCCCCAGACAGAGAAGGGAGGTGAGCTGACAGTGCCCACCCTTGACATCACAGGGGTGACGGTGGGCAGCGGGAGGCTGGCGAGAAGGGTGCCTCAGCCTTTCCTTGGGCTCTAACCTTGCCCCTGATTCCTTAGCCCCAGTCTCCCTGGAGGGGATCCTCCCCTAAATCTGATCCTAGGGGCCTGCAGTGGAGGCTGGAGTGGGAGAGGGTAGTGTCCTGATTTATGGAGGAACTCTGATATCTATGATGTACCTGCGAGTAGCCTGAGGCTCAGGGGGTGCTGGGAGCAGGATGGAGTGAGGGGCACAGGCAACAGCCACAGGCCCAGGGGAGGCTGCAAGGCTGAGCCAGAGGCAGAGGGTTCAAGGAATTAGAAGCCAAGAAACCTTCAGTGGCCAGGAGACAGAGGGGCTCTGCCTCCAGGAAGGCCTGCATGCCTGTCAGTATGGTTCCCTGCCGCCACATTTTGCTTGTCCTGACCCCGCTTCCCTGAGTGGCCACAGCCTCCTTCCCATCCTCTGTTGTTGACAGACAATAAGAAATGTCAAAGAAAAGTATATCTATGTGGGGTGGTACCTGCAGTCTGGGAGGCTGAGGCAGGAGGATCCCAAGTTCAAGGCCAAACTAGACAATTTAGCAACCTATCAAGACCTTGACTCAAAAGGAAAACTAAAAAACAAAGTGGAGATGTAGCTCAGTGCAGAGGTCTTGGGTTCAACTCCCAGCACCAGGGGACAAAAGAAGGAAGATAACATCTTTACTGAGCCCTGGGAGTAAGGGAAGGCAGCCCCAGTGATCCTGTGAGTGGTGACAGTGCAGGGCTCCTTCACAGGTTCCACGTCAGGCCAGGGCAAGCCATGTCCTCCCCAGCAGAAGCCTAGGGGGACTGCAGGTGGACACGGCAGGGACCTGGGGCACGCCTGGCAGACCACGCCTGCTTTAGGCTCGGAGGGCCTCTTGGGGGCTATGTGTGTGCCTGTGCAGTTTCTGTGTGTAGCTACTTGCCTGGGGCTGTGTGTAAATGTCCGTGTGCATGTGCCTGGCACCTGGCGCACAGCCATGGCTCTGCATGTAAGCGCTGCCTGGCAAGGCCACGGGCTGCACACTCTGGGAGCCCTGCCCTTGCTTTGCTGCAGCTCCTTCTGGAAGCCCCAGGTCCCCGCTGTCCTCCCTAGGCTTCACCTGGCTGTGTTCAAGCGGGAAGGACAAGAGCTGAGGCCGTGCCGCGATGCAGTGTGGGGCTGGGGAGCCCCAGGGCGTCCTGGACGCAGGGTGTGACCTGCCTGTTGAAGTTTTGGTCAGGACTGGAGTCCATTTCCTGGAGAGGAGGTGGCGGTGGCACAGGGGTCGCATCTTCTCGGGTCGATGGCTGGGAAATGGAGGACGCTGGCACAGGCCTCACCACTCTTCTCTGCCCTCTCCGGGAGCTGTTGTGCCCCAGCTGGCTGCGAGCAGGGGGATTGGTCCTCTAGGCAGGGCCCAACATCTGCTCCTGAGCCACAGCCTGGCCCTGTCCAGCTGTCCTTGAGACCAGCTCTCAGTGGGCACATACCCCCTCCTCTCTCTCCTCCACTATGTCTGGGTGGCCTCTGCAGCGCGCTGGACCAGTCATTAACCGGCAGGTCCCGGATGGACTTTTTCTAAGTGGATTTGGCTGTGGTACCAGAACGCAGTTATCGTGGGACGCTCTGCAGGCCTACCCAGCCGTGGTGTGGCTGTGCGTGTATGTGTGTGTGTGCACGCGGTGCTAGTCATGCCTGCTATCCACACGCACTTCTGCACACACCCATGTGCGTGTGCGTATGTTCCCCGCACTTCCCAAGCCCCGTACACAGCCCTCATCCAGCCGTTGCAGCCTCCCCACCAGCCACAGAGGCTGAGACTGGGCCCCAGGGCGCTGGCAGCTGGGCCGGGAGCGGCCGCGTCTGTCCTGGTGTTGTAACAAGGGCCTGGCACATGAGTCAGCCGCCAAATTAACCCAAGTTTCCCCTGGGGAGAAATGAAATGTAATCGGTTATTACATTCTGGGCATTTTAGCAAATGAACTCATCCGGGTTTTTATTGTGATGTTTTGTAAGGGTGCTACACTTGCAGGGAGGTTGAGGAAGCTCTGCCATGGCTTCTGGGAGCTGCCCTGGAGCTAGGACCCAGGGTAGAAAGACCTAAAAGCAGGGTTCCTGACACTCACTGAGGAGCAGGTAAAGCGCTCCCTGGGCCTGAGCAGGGCTGGTGCAAAAGCTCAGCCCAGGAGAGTATTGCTGGACCGACCAGTGTGTGTGTGTTCACACACCCCCCACCCCACCCTCGCCACCAAGGCTTGGCCTGAATTCTGCAGCTTTATGTTCAATTTTTGTTTTTATTTTTTTAATCTTGTGGAATAAATCCAGGCCCTTCCCAGTGAATTATATGCACAGCCTTTTTTTTATTTTTAATTTTGAGATGAGCCTCACTAAGTCACTAAGTTGCCCAGGGTGGATTCAAACTTTCGATCCTCCTGCTTCAGCCACCCAGAGTCTTGGGATGACAGGCATAGATCACTCTTGTATTTCTCTCAGTGTAGCCCTGGGGTGGGGGGTGGGGTCCTGCATAGCCATTGGCAAGGAGCATGGGACCCCACCTAGTCCACCCCAGGATAAGGACCTGCTGCTTCAGCCTTCTGAGGAGGGCTGTGAGCCCTGACCCTGCGGTGTGGGGAGGCCCTGCCCCCTCAGCCTCTGGACCTTTGGCACTATCCTCCTCTCCTGGAGCTCTGCCCTTTCTCCTGTCAGGAATACAGACAGACATCAGGGTTAACTGGGCTGCTCTGGATCATGGAATCCTAAGAGATTTTTTAATTTCTAGCTTCGTGCTTTTTTTTTTTTTTTTTTTTGCATGTTCTAAATTTTCTACATGGAGCACAAAATGGAAAACTTAAAATCAAAAGCAGCTCCAGCACTGTTTTTGAGTACAGGAAAACTTGAGGACTCTGAAGGCTGAGCCCAGTCTTGGCAGCTTAGTGACTCACTGAGACCTTGTTGATGATGATGATGATGATAATAATAATAATAATAGTAATAATAATAATACCCAAAGATGTAGCTCAGTGCGAAGGTCTGGGGTCAAGCTGCAGTACCACACCAAAAAGAAGAGGATTGGTTATCACTTTGCTTCAATCTCTCCTTTTTATCACAAGGAAGGTCACTGAGTCACAGATTTTTATTTTATTCTTTGAGACAGGGTCTTGCTAGGTTGCCAAGGCTGGCCTCCAACTCTCTATCCTCCTGCCTCAGCCTCCAACTCCCTATCCTTCCTGCCTTCACATGGAAGGTGAAGTTACAGCTTTACTTTTGGAAAGAAAGGGAGATGTTACGAAGTGTTTGCTGTAGGCTAGCGATGCAAGATGGGTAGGCCCCAATCTTCTTGGCACCAGGGACTGGTTTCGTGGAAGACAGTTTTTCCATAGACTAGGATGATTTTGGGAGGAGGTCCTGCACCTGCGCAGTTCACAGCAGGGGCTGCAAGTGCAAGAGAAGGCAGGAGGCGGAGCTCAGGCAGTGATGGAGGCAGCTGGAAACACAGATGGAGCTTCGCTCACTCACTTGCTGCTCCCTGTCTGTGTGGGTAGTCCCAGGGCTTGGGGACCTCTGTGATAGAGCAGGACCCTTCATCCATCCACTTCACAGCTGGGAACACTGAGTCCAGAAGTCACCTGGACTGGTGGCTTCCGAGCAGCCATCCCAGCCTCCTTTCCCATAACAAACCCCATGCCCTGCTAGGAAATTGGGTGAAAAGGTTTTTGTTGGGAATTCACTGGCGATTTCCTAAGACAGCAGGGCCATGGCTTGTGTGAGCTGGCTATATGCTGGTGTCCAGAGCTGTCCTGTCTTGTCCCTCTAGCCTTGCTGCAGCTGGAGGTGGGGCTAGTTGACCTCCTGTGGCCTCTGGTGGCCCAGACATCCTCTGTCCCCTTCTCCATTGTTTTTCCAATCACCCCGTGAATCTGAGTGAAGCTGCCTATTCCTTGGGCGACTACCTTTCAACTGAAGTTATGGTTTTATAAATAATATATACGGCCAGTCGGTGCTGGGAAAGGACGTTCATTCCGCTCTGAAATATTTATAGCCTGGAGTGTCTGCTTACTTTTCTTCAGAGTCATTTTTTAGTGCCTCTCGCTGCAGAGCACGGCAGCCTGGGGCATCTTCGGGAAGCAGCAAGGAGAAGAGCCTGTCCAGCCCCCAAGGCCTGACCCATTCTCTGGCTGCCACCTAGAGGTGGCAGCTTGGGCTGGGGACCGCTTCCCCACACTGGATCTCCTAAATTATCTCAGGGAGGGCTCCGAACCGGTGATGAGAGTCCACACCACTGGCCCAGAAAGTGCTCTCCAGCACGGGGTTTGACTAACAACTGACTCGGGCTTTCCGGCTGCTGTCTGCCATCCTGGGGCCACTCCTTTGGGGGTGGCTGTTAAAATTCTCCTTTTCCAGACGGGGAATCTGAAGTTTGGAGGGGCTAAGGAACTTCTTGCGGCCACGCTGGGACTGAATGGGAGAGCCTGGATGTGCACACAGCCTGGTTGAGTGCGCATCTCAGACTTCCTTCCTAGACCTCGCCTGGCCCCTCACATAGCAGTTGCTGGGAGGTGGGTGATGGCTTCCAGCTCAGCTTCCTGGGCGGTGGCTGTCCCTGTGCACTGGTGTGAATTTCTGGGTACTTGGACTTGAGGGCACTGGGTGGGGTAGATTGTGTTTCAGTCCCTCTTCTGAGGTTGGAGTATGCTTTGTGCCCTCCAATTTATTGACTTTTGTGATGGAGTCGGGAGGTGGATTCCATAAGAGCTGACTAATTCTTGAGGGGGAAAATGCCTCTCTCATAGACCTGAGTTAGTTCTCTTGGGAGTGGATGAATTCTCACGAGAGCCAGGTTTCTCCTCCTGTTTTGTCTCTTCTTCCCCTTCGCCATCCCTACTTTTATGATGTAGCATGGGGTCCAACACCAGAAGTTGAGGAGATGCTGATGCTATGCTTTGCATTTCCTGGCCTACAGAATCTTTGCTCCTTATAAATCATGCTGCTGTGGATGTTTTGTTATAGCAATAGACAATGGTTGAAGATTAGGGCAATGGTTAGATATATTCCTAGATACACTGAAGTGGTCCAGATGGAAACTAAATTGAAGAATGAAGTGTGGAAGCACCTGTAGGTACCTTGTCAGCGTCCATGGTGAAGGTGTAAGATAGAGACAGACAGACAGGGATTTGATAAAAGTTGGAAATGGTTGGAGTTCAGCCATCTTGTCAACCTCTTTCTCCCTTTCCATAACCCTTAATCTTCCTCCTTCTTTCTTTCTCTCTCTCTTTCTTTCTTTCTTTCTTTCTTTCTTCCTTCCTTCCTTCCTTCCTTCCTTCCCTTCTTCCTGCTCTTCCCTTCCCTTTCCCCTTCTTCTCCTTCTTCTTCTTGGCACTACTAGGATTGAAACTGGGCCCTTTGCAATGAGCTACATCCCTGATTCTTTTATTTTCTATTTTGACACTGCGTCTCGCTAACTTGCTAACTTGACCGGGCTGGGCTGGAATCTGGGACTCTTCTGCCCCAGCCTTCAAGAGTGCTGGGCTATGGGTCTGTACCACTCTGCCTGGCCAAGCTCCCTTTCTTGGAGTTGGAAGAGGAGAATGATGCTCAGGGTGGAGAGGTGGAGATGGTACTCTGCCCCTGCTGGGTCTGGCTGGAAGCCCCCAGTGAGCTAAGTCACTCAAGGCTGTATGTGAACACCATGCATTTCCTAGCTTGTTGGCTGTAAGTGGAGGTGAACATGATGCATTTGCGTCATCAGCATTGCGGGCAGTGGTAAGGGGAGGGCACTGCCTCCTGCTGCTTTTTCACCCTGCTCCTTTGGGAGTAAGGATTTGTGTTCCTGGGAGTTGGTGACTCTGGGCAACCGGAGGGCAGGGAGAACATGAGTCATCACTGTGACAGAGAATGATTACAAAACAAATGAATGACAATGTTCCTGAAAGCATCCAGTTTGCTCCTGACCTTGAGGGAGCAGTCAGGCAGCTTGGCCCTGAGCAAGAGCAACCCAAGGCCACTCAGAAGCTCCCTACTGCCACCTGGCTCCCTGGGAACCACTGTTCTAGGAGAAGCCACTGCCGTGTAAGGAGTTGGGCTTCTCTGACATCACTACTGTGTTAGGCCTTTTGCTACTACTATAACAAATTATCTGAGTCTCAGTAATTTTATAAAGACCAAAAGTTTACTTGACTCATGATTTTGGCTCTTGGCTGTGTCATATTACGGCAGATGACAGCATGATGGGAGGAGTGTGTGCACATGGGGTGCACACATCCCCAGCATAAAGTGGGGATGGTCCCAGTACAAAGCAGGGACCCTTTTCCTAACAATTCTCTCACCAGAGCTAGTTCAAGGTCCCACCAGAACTTCCTTATTCCTTGTGAGACCACACCCCCAGTGACTGAAGGACCTCCCCCTGGGCTCTGCCTCTTAAAGACCCACCACCTCTCATATCACCACACTGGGGACCAGGCCCCCCCTCCCTGAACCATAGCAAGCTCATTGTGAGGACACTCATGCTGGCCACCTGTGCATGCCTAAAGGGTGGAAGAGCCAGCCAGGCCTGGCTATTCTAGCTATGGCAGCTTACATCAGGCACAGTGAAGAAGCCATCCTGGACTTTGGCCCCACTTAACCCCCAGGTGATTCCAGAAGCTATTGTCACCTAATCGTAACACAAGTGACTCCAGTCCAAAACTACCTGTCAGGGTGAATCCACACAAAACCATGAAAGAGAAAATAAGGCAATCTGTAAACCCAGTGGACCACTAATATATACACGTTGTGCTGCTGTTATCAACTAAGAGAACCAAGACTGCAGGGGGTAACGTGGCTTCAGCATCACCCTTTTCCCAGAGAGGACAGAGACCAGGCTGCTCCTCAGGGCCCAGAGAATCCATGTGTCCTCTGAGATGGTCTCTCTACAGTGGCTAAGAAGCTGATCCTGAGAACAGGTTCCCAAAGGAGAATAGCCCTGCCTACCTCGTCACCTTTAACCAGGCCTCAGAGTCTATCTCCCAAAAAGTGAGATCAGGAGGCCCCAGAGTATCTCCAGGACACCAGGAAGAGTGAAGGAGGCTGCCTTCAAGCTTAGGCCATGCAAATGGAGAGGGGCCAGGACCAGACACACAAAGGAGTTAAGGGATCTCAGCACATAGGTAAAGACCAGCCATGGCCAAGGCTGTGCATGGTGATGGAGGACTTGTCACTCTGAATAGGGGTGAGGTCAGCTTGTACAGTGCATAATGTTTGACTTAGTATGTATGTTGGCATATGCCTGGACTCACAGAAGAGTAAGGCAGGAGAGTAAGGCAGGAGGACTGCACTTTTGAGCCTAGCCTGGGCAATTTAGCAAGACCCTATCTTGATGTTTTTTGACCTTTTTTTTTTTTTTTTTTTTTGAGACAGGGTCTCACTATGCAGTTAAGGCTGGCCTTGAGCTCACCTTTGTAGCCCAGGCTGGTCTCAAACTCACATCAATCCTCCTGCCTCAGCCTCCCAAGTGCTGGGATTACAGGCATGCGCCACCACACCCGGCTAAGACCCTATCTTGAAACAAAAAAATAAAAAAGGGGTGAAGATATAGCTCAGTGCTCAGGCCCTGGCTGCAAACCCCAGCACCAATAGGAGAGGGCATCCCTGGCAGATGGATAGGTCCTCAGAGGAATATGTCATCTTGGAACCCCTCACTGCCAGGCCTGGGTGGCCCAGCCAGTCTGCAGCTGACCAAAGCAGAGCTTGGCACAGGAGTAGGGGCTGCCATGGCTCCCTGAAGTCTTTTGATAACTTTGATGGCAGAATCACTTTCTAATCCACTCCTGCAGAAATAATTTAGTATAAAACTACATACTTGAAAGGTGTGATGATGCTGTCCTGTAATCTCAGCATTTGGGAGGCTGAGGCAGGAGGATTGTGGTCTTGAGGACATTCTGAGCTATGTAGGAAGTTCAAGGCCAGCTCGGACTACAGAGTATGGACTTGTCTCAGGAAAGAGCCAAAATACCCACATAATTTGAGGGGCCACATGTCAGATGTTACTTTCATAGCTACCGTGTATGGGACAATGACTACAGTAACTCACTGGGACTTCATGTCTGCTTAGGAAAGACAAGTGGGTGTGGCGGGCAGAATAAGGCCCCTCCCACCCTAGCAAAAAAGTACCTGCACCTGAGTCCCCAGGACCTGAGGATCTGTTACTTGAGGTGCCGGGGAGCGCAGGGACCTCAGTGGGAGCTCAGCACAGCGAGTGGTAGGGCGCTGGTCTCACGTGTGTCCACCTCCTACATCTGCAGCACAGGCAGGTGACTGCTTCCAGGTGAGGTGTCTGCAGGGTGGGGTGTCACCATCAGCCTGGGATGCTTGGGGCTGTGGCCACTCTCTGCTTCAGGGGCTGAGGTTCTGTGGGGCTTGAGATGATCTCTGTGTTTTCCAGTGCAGAAGGGCAGGGGCCAGGAATGTAAGCCACACATGGGGAACAGATGGGTCCCACTGAGGGTCTGGAAGTCCCATCAGGAAGAGGGGGTCTGGAAGTCAGATCCCCTGGAAAAGGACTGACGCTGAGTGGTGGTAGGTGTGCCAGAAGCTCAGGGGTGATGTGCTGGGGGTCAATTCTTGGAGGATAAGAGAGGACGGGCCGTGGACCCAGGGGCCACTTGGAAAGCCTGGCCTTGGGTGAGGGGTCTCTTGCTATGAGTCGTACCAGTCATCTTCCCAGCAGTAGGGATAGTCCTGTAGGACATAGGGGGTGTCCAGCCAAGTGGCAGAGTTCCCTCCAGTGGGTAACTGAGGCAGGACCAGACTCAGTAGTGCTGGGCTCTGGGGGCCACTCTGGCTTCCATGATGTCTAGCCATTTAATTATTTATTTATTTATTTATTTATACAATTTTTGTGCATGTGTGTGTTTTGGTACTGGGGGCTGAGCTTAAGATCTCTGCCCTGAGTTACCTCTCTGGGCCTGCTTTCATTTATGTTTTATTTGGAGACAAGATATTAAGTCATTAAGCTACCCAGGCTGAGTTCCAACTGTGATCCTCCTGCCTCAGCCTCTCAGAGTGCTGGGATTAATAGATGTGCACCATTGCACAGGCTGACTCGGTTGATTTTCTGGCGAGGCAGAAGTGGGAGGCACTTGGGCAAAGCTGCTCACCTCAGGGAAGCTAGGAAGCAAAAACAAAACAAAACAAATAAACAAACAAACAGAAAATAAAAACCAACAACTAAGAAGTGGCATGGGGGTGGGGTGTTCCTAATAGTCTCTTTGAGGTCCTGCCCTCCAGTGGCCTAACCTGTTCCAAGGAGACCTAAAGGAGAAAACCTCAACAAACGGGTCTTGTCGGGTCCTCATACAGGGACCATTTAATGCCATTCTGGAGCCTCAGGGGGAAGATGGACACTTAAAGCCAAGTTAACTATTACCATGGAAACCATACGTATGCATCCAATGCTCTGGGGCTGTCAGACCTATTTTACAAGACATTGTTTCACCAAACACTTCCACTAGGGAACTTGTCTGTGGTCACGAGTTCTCAGCGGGTTGGCTCAGCTCCTGGGAATAAACAGCTTCTTCAGGATGTCCCCAAAATGAACATGGTTCATTAATGGGAAAGACAAATCGGTCCGTTTGACTTGGTCATTTTTCCGCAGATGGCATTCATTTCAGGAGACAGTCTGCTCATCTTGCTGTCTCTCATTTGCTGAAACAAATTTCCCACAAACAAGAGTGTGTTTCCATCCCGAGCAGCTCTCCACCATGGCTTTGGGCCCTGTTCTGCAACCTCCTACGCGCTGTTTTTCTTCTTCATCCTCTTTTCTCAGACTTTCAAGGCTGGAGTAGATTCTTATCTCAGGCCTGGATCCTGCCAAGCCCGTCCCTGCTGAGTGGACATGCAGCCCCTGCTGACACACTGCCACCGATCGGGAGCCCATTCCTCGAAGCTGTGTAGCCAGTCGGCTTTGTTGTTTGGACCGACATCTAACTCGCCTCAGCTTCTTGGGCTCCCAGACCACATTTTTCTTTGCCTCTTCTTCCTTGCAGATGTTTCCGACGCCCTGCCTTGCTTCACCTCCAAGCACCCTCCCTCCAGGAAAACTCCTTTAGCTCTGTTCATTCCTGGTACTGCACTGTGGCTGATCCAGCAGCCAGTCCCGCTAGCTCCTGGGTGCATCCCAGTGCATTTGCCACTGCTTGCGAGAGAGGCCTCAAGCCAGAGGTGGGGGGCCCTGCATGGGGGGAGACACAGGAAGACGACCTGGAGGTCCTGTCGGATGCCTGAAGCCATGGGGATCTACATTAGCCTGGGTTTTTTTTTTTTTTTTTTTTTTTTTTTTTTTTTTTTGGTAACAAAATAATAGAAGCTGGATATCTCTGTATCTCTTTCTCTATATCATCTATATCTACAGCTATAGCTATACTGAGATTTATTGCTGAGCACTGTTGTGCATATT
>PVJA010003138.1:71865-98425 GCA_004027025.1 Myocastor coypus
GGAGGGAGAGAGAGAGAGAGAGAGAGAGAGAGAGAGAGACTGGGAAGCTGAGTCAGGGTCAGGCTGACCATTGGTCATGGGTTCATGGGTTCAGTCCCTGGACAGGGCCTCACGGCTGCATAGCAGTGAGTAGCAGATGGCCTCCCGGTGGGTCTGCACACTTCACAGAGGGTACAATTACATGGTGAGACAGAAGCCAGAGAGCCTCAAGGCCAGCTCCCTCTTTATAACTCACTCTTGGGAGACCTGACTGAGGCCTAGGAGAGCAACATTAATCCCTTCTGAAGGCAGCAGCTGGTGGGTGACCTGACCGCCTGGGGCAAGCCCCTGCCTCTCAAAGGTTCACCCACCCTTCACCACCACACAGAGACCAAGCTTGTGGCATGTGGACTGGAAGGCGAACACACTGAAGTCCTGTCCAAACCACGGCAGAATCCCTGGAGGCCTGGTTCCCTTCCCTGTCACCCCTCCCTCATCATGGACATCAGCCTTCTGGTCATAGGCCCCCTCCATCCTGATGCCCTCAGAGGCTAACAAGGACCCTGTCCCATAGCCCAGCCGGTGACTTCCTGGCCGCACACTCAGCCCCTTCCTCCAAGTGTTACATCGCAGATTTGTCATCGGCCAAGGCTTGACTCCTGATATGGAAAAACATCTTAGGAAAAAAAGAAGTATTAAATCAACAATACACTTGAGTTAAAAGAGAAGATGGCATGGATGGATTTAGGTCATGCAAATGAGCAGAGATGGCTGCCTGCCTGTCTTCCTGCCAGGTCCCTGGGGGTTTCCCTGCTGTCTCAGGAATGTGCACATGTCCCTTGGACCAGCATTCCAAGTGGAAGGCAATAGAAACCTGCTCTGGATAATTAAGTAGAAGCACACTGAGAGATTCCTAAGATCAGTGGGAGCCTGGAGGTCCAGGAGTAAAGGTGAACCTATAGGCATAATACCTCCATGCATGTTCTAGCCTTAGCTTGATGAGGATCTCAGCTGTGCAGAGCCCGGATGCTGTAGTTTGTGACACCAGCATCCTTAATGCTTGGCACTGCCCCTCGGTCCCTGCTGCTGCATCTGGAAGCCTAGTGTGGCCACCCCAGCAGCCTCTAGCTCTGGCAACCCTAATGGACTACAGGGATATGCCTCTGTGTTTGACTATCATTTTTTTGAAAATTTCTGAGGATTTCTTGGTCTGAGAATCAAAGATTTAACTTAATTTCTCTCCCCAGCCCTGTCCCTCCTTCCATCATAATTATTATGCCATTTTAATGGCTCTGTAGACATCTTCAGGGTGTTAATAGCTTTGACTATTGAGAACCTGATGCTGATAAGAAAGACTGGAGTCTTCTCCTCCTTGTGCTCGCTTCCTCGCCTTCTCTTCCAGCATCTGTCATCTGTACTTTTCCATTGGTGTGGTTGGAAATATTTGCATTCTTTAACTTTAATTACATCTTCTTTCTTTGCTTTGTCTATGGGCTGATTATGAAAGTTGGAAATAAATAAAGTGCTTTCAATGTCATGATTATATGGATAGCGCTCCCTGAGAAACTCAGTGGTGGTCTAGGCAAACTCTTTTCTTTAGAGTCCAGAGTTTTTTGTTTTTGTTTTCACTTTCTAAATTCTGTTCTTTTGCTTACTTTTATTGTATCCTAAATTCCTGTGATGTGTTGGGGCTGCTACCAGATCTGGGGTACACAATTCTTCCGGAGCTTCTTCTCGTGGGTACCAGCTCCTCACCACCTCCTTGCTACCTGTCATCTGCTGTCTTCCCTGGGCAGCTATTCTGTGGGGAGGCCATAGTTGTCTACATCATGTTTCTTGTACTTAGTTTATCTACTGTTTTCTTCCTCTGGGAGGCAAGAGAAAGTGGCGCATCTGCCGAGGGTTTACACAATTCAAAAGCCATTTGGTCCTCAGGGTTGCTTGCTAGTTTGGTTGGGTATAAAACACTATGGCAAGAATAACTGACCTTCCTCACATGAATGACAACCTGATTAAGAATGCGAAGGCTTCTCTAGCCCTCTGTGATGATAGCTGTGTTCTTCAGCATGGTTTGATTCCAAGGGTCTGCACCGTAAGCCCTGCTAACCACCCAGCCCACCTCCTTGTTCTTTGTACACACTGTTCCAGGGTCACCCGCTGGTGATCACCTCCCACCAAAGAATTTGTGTCCTACCTCTTTGCTTATTTAAGCCCTGTAGGTCGTTAGTCCTCTGACAAGCTCTGCTTCCTGCAGTGAGGGCCTTCCATCCCATGCAGTGGGGCAGCTCCTTCTTTGTGCCCATGGCATGTGTCCTTCAGACCACGCTCTATGGATGGGCCTATTCTGGGAAGTGCCTGGAATGTGTGGGAGCTCTGCCAAGCAAAGGCACAGGATTGCTGAGTTGTGGCTGCAGTCCCTGGAAGTTGGGAAGGTCACCCAGGCATCATAGGAAGAGAGGAGTAGGGCAGCTGGCTGAGGTGGTCAGGGTGATATGAGTAGGGACAAACAGCCGTCATGAAGTGTCCCCTTCTTCCTGTATGTCTGGATATCAACTCTTTCATCTTCTTCCTTCAAGATCCTTCTTTTCTCTCCAGCTGCAGCTCTAAGTGAGGATCTGATCTTCCAGGGCACCTATGCAGAGCTGGGAACCATAGGAGGGGTTTGAGGATGGGGTGGCCTGGCTTTGGTTGCAGTTTACTGTTGGGATTGGCCATTTTCTGGATAAGACCATGTAGCACAGGGGGCTTTGGTGAGCTAGCAGCTTTAGGTGGCAATAGTAGCTAGGCAGAGACCAGGGCTGCTCAGCTCCTTGAGGCAGACGCAGAGGCTACGGGGGGCTCCCTCGGAGGATCTTTGAAGTCCCTGCCCTTCCTCAGGGGGGACAACCCACTTTTGTAGACACCTTTTATAATCATGATCATCGAGTCAAAGGGTGATTTGTACACAGTAAGGTGTGCCCAGTTGAATATACAGTGCATTCATTTGGGCAACATTAAACTAGGGTGTCCAGTACAGACCTAGAGTACTTACTTCACCCAGAAAATTCCCTCAGACCCCTCTGCAGTCACCGGCACCTCAGTGACCAGTGGTCTGGTTTCTATTCCCATGAGCAACTTCATTGTTTTTTTTTTTGTTGTTGTTTTTTTTCTTGTTTCAGAACTTTTGTTTGTTTGTTTATTTATTTTTATGGCCGGCTCAGCCTGCCCTGAGGGCAGGGCTGGCACAGCATGTGGTGCCGGGCATTGAACTGCACGGTCCCTGCAGCCACCCAAGCTTTCCTAAGCAGGTGCTTTAGACCACTGAGCCATCCTGCTGGGCTCAGCAACTTCATCATTTGGGAGCTTTGTTTGCAGCACTGGGAACAACCCCCAAGCTATCATTATTGTTGTTATTGTTATTATTTTGAGACTGTCTTGCTAAGTCACTGAGTTGCCCAAGCTAGACTTAGCCTTGAGGTCCTCCTGCCTCAGCCTTCCAGAATGCAGAGGTCACAGGTGTACACCACCATGCCACACTCCTTTGTGATCTTACCAGCTCTTTGCTTTTTTTTTTTAATGTTTTTGAGACCAGGTTTGGCTATGCAGTTCTGGCTGGGCTTAAACTCACTTTGTAGCCCAGGCTGACCTCGAATTGCTGTGCTTCTTCCGCCTCAGCTTCCACAGTGCTGGGATGACAGGCAGGTGCCACCACATCAGTGCGCTAATTTCTTCTGATCACCCAGAAGAAAATGGGTGGAATTTTTTTTTTTTTTTTTTTGTGGGACTAGTGTTCGAACTCACGACCTTGCACTTTCCCAGCAGGCACTTGTGCCTCGGAGCTATCTCCCCAGCCCCTAAATGGGTGGAATTTAACCAAAGGAAGATGCACAGATATGTCCCCAGCAGCAATCCTAACCAGAAGCAACTCACATGTCTGCCACAGGGAGAGTGGTTTACACACAGCCTGGTCTACGATTTGGCCCTAAGAAGAAATGAAACATGAAATAAGTCCCAAGAACATCACACAGCTGTCTCTGGTGCCATGTGTTTGTCATCCCAGCACTCTGGGAGGCTGAGGCGAGGTTTGAGGGCCCACCCTGGGCCACTTGGTGCTTTAGCAAGACCCTATCTCTCAATAAAAAATATAAAAAAGGGTTGGGGGAGTAGCTCAGTGTAAGAGATTCTGGGTTCAGTTCCAGGCTCTCCTCCCCACAACTGCTCAGAGAAACAAACCAGACCCCAAAGACCAGACAGTGTATGATTCCATTGCATGGGCAGATTCATAGAGACAGGAACTGGTTTATGGGACATCTAATGGGGATGGGATGTCTTTTCAGGATGGTGGAAATGCTTGGAAATTGTCAGAGGCGGTGGCTGCACAGCTCTGAGTACACTAGCGCTGCTGCAGGGCGCTCCTTCAGGGCAGGGATTGCATGGTGCGTGAGCAGTGTCTCCACAAAGCTGTAAAAACTGCTTAGGAGCTCCTGGACTCCTGGAGGGCACAGGCTGCGCCTCCAAATGCCCTTGCACTCAAGTACCAGCCAGCAGCCTAGACTTGCTGCATGTACTTGGTCGAGCTTGCACCCCTTCTGAGCTTCTAGCTCCTCCCAGGAACCCTAAGAAGTGTGACGTGGGCACAAGCAGAGCTTTCAAGGTGGTCCTTGTGGCAGGAATTCTGTCTGAGATCTTCAGCTGGCCCTGGCATGGGCCATGCTGTAATACTCAGGCTCAGAGCATTGTCGGGGCTCCAGGGTGCCAGTCCCAAGCCCACAGAGAACGCTGGAGGAGATTACCCACACGGAGCTGCGGGCTCCTAGCGGGCGGGTCCCATCCTGAGCAATTCAGCCTGTCTTTTTTTAGCTGATGTTTTCTTAACAACCTACTGGGAGCTTCAGTCTCCTCCTTCTCTAATCCTCTGCTTTGCACAAACATGAAATTAATCTTCTAAATACCCAAGCGGGCTCCAGGGAGGAGCCAGCAGAGAGGGAGGCTGGGAGGACAGAGGGGAAGCCCCTGCCCCTCCTCTGAGGTCTCTGCCGTGTCTGATCAGAGCTGAGGGTTGATGGGGCATAAGGGGCTAACCCATCTCCTGACACTGACGCAACATCTGCTAATTCTTACCCTGCAAATTCGTGAGGGACACCTGCCCTGTCACCTTCCGCAGAGCCTGTGGAGGCATCCTGGGTATCCATCCCAGAGTCCTAACAAACTGCTTTCATCCCTGGGGGCTTTGCCCCATCAGGGTTCCACTAAAGGACACGCTCCTCCAAGCCTCCACTGTCCCTTCTCTGACACCTGTCCCTGCATGACTTCCTCAGTCTTGTCTGGGTCCCCAGTTCTGGTCTGGCTCTGTGAGTGTTCCTCTCTCTTTGTGCCCCAGCCTGGGAGGTGACAGAACTTAGGAGGTAGGACCTAGTCAATGGGAGCAGGTCATGGGTCACGGAGCTGTGACATTCCTTCTTCCTGGCTGCCAACATGAACAGCCCGCTTCCCCCATGGCCCTCCACCAGGCTGTGCCTGCCCTGTCACAGCCCTATGGCCATGGAGTCAGCAGACCACGGACTGAGACCTCTGAAGCTGTAGCCCATGTCAATCTTCCTCCGTGAAGCTGACATTTGTAGGCATCTCATCTCAGCCGTGGAAAATTAACACAAAGCTCCAGATTGGGCTCATCCTGTGTGTTCCAGGTTCCACTCCTGCTATAGCTTCCATCCCTGTTCCCCTCTGGGTCAGCGTCCCCAAAGAGCATTCCAGGGAAAAGTTGTGGCTAGCATCGTCTTTCTTCTTTCCACTCCCAGTCTTCCATCCCTATCTGGAAAATCTCTATTCAGATCTACAAACCCCAGCTTCAGTGTCAGGTCTGCTCACACATTCTTGGGTCCACCCTCTCCCATCAGCCCCGTCCACACCAGTGACCCCTTCCCTGCTCTGCTAGGTCCCTTGGGCTTCAGTGTTCCCAGGGTTATCACACCAAAGGACAGTGGCCTTGTTAGTCTTTATCTTCTTCTACCCATGAGTGAGCAGGCAACAGGTACCAGGTCCTATCCTCCCTGTGTCCCAGTGTGGCCCAACACAGGGCAGGAGATGAAGCTGAGGGCCTACTGTGTGCTGAGGATCAGAGAGATGTCAGCCAGCTACATGGTCAGCTTGTCACTGAGAGGTGATCAGTCTAAGGCCACCCCTTGGGGACAGGAACCTGCAGCTGGCTGAAGTGCCCCCAGAGAGGCAATCAAGGGTGTGCTCTCTGCCTCCCTTCCTGAGGGCAGTAGGGTCTGGGCAGCAGTCTCACAGCCATGAGCCAGCAGGGTCCACCTCAGTAGGGGCGCCATTCTAGAGCTGAGCCACTTTGTTCTCATCCTCATCCTCATCTCCATCATCTGCATCGCCAACAAATCACCCTCCATCTTTTTTATTGCACTTGGGATTGAATCAAGATTTTCGTACTGAGATACATCTTCAGCCTTGTTTTTACTTTTTAAGACAGGGTTTCAGCCTTACTAAATCTCTCAGTTTCCCAGGCTGGGTTCAAACTTGTGATCCTCCTGCCTCAGCCTCTCAGAGTGCTGGAGTTACAGACATGGGCAGCTGTGCTTGGTTTTGTCCTGCTTTTTTGGGACCTGAAGTTTTCGAGATGTCTGCAAATCCACAAGTGCTTTGAGGTTCTGGGCCCAGTATTCAGGTTGCAGCCTATGTGCTATGCTGGGTGGGCTGAGGGCCAGGCTGGGTGAGGCCCTGGGCAATGTGGGGTGCGCCCTGCCTGACCACGTGATACACAAGCAGTGCAAGGGGCCTGAGTGGCAGCAGGAGCCTGAGTGGAGTGGGGGAGACTGGCCTGGGTCTGAACCAGATTCTTCTTTTTCTTCTTCTTCTTCTTCTTCTTCTTCTTCTTCTTCTTCTTCTTCTTCTTCTTCTTCTTCTTCTTCTTCTTCTTCTTCTTCTTCTTCTTCTTCTTTCTCTTCCTCTTCCTCTTCTCCTTCCTCCTCTTCTTCTTCCTCCTCTTCCTCTTCTCCTCTTTCATCTTCGTCTTTGTCTTCTTCCCCTTCTCCTCCTCCTCCTTCTCCTTCTCTTTTTTTGTGCAACTGGGGATTAAACTCAGGTCCTTGTGCTTGCCAGGCAGGCGCTTATTCTAGTGAGCTATCTCCCCAGCCTCTGAACCAGATTCTTCTTGCTGTGGGCTCTGGACAAATCTTTCCTTCCTTCCTTCCTTCCTTCCTTCCTTCCTTCCTTCCTTCCTTCCTTCCTTCCCTCTTAAGACCTCTGTCTCCTCATGCCTAAAACCAAAGAAGCAAACTACAGCCAGGGCCTTACTAACCCATGGCAGCAGCTGTGCAGTCACTTGGCTTGGTCACATCTGTGTGCCTGGGTGATGGGCTCAGGATCTGAGCACCTCATTTCTCTGGCAGGAATCCCCAAGGCCTCTTTCTTGCTGGCACTGGACCCTGTTTGGGAGGCCAACAGGAATATTGTGTCTGCAGCAGGAATTGAGGGGGAGGCGGGTGCAGGCTTCAGGGGCAGGGGGCATGAGGAGAGGCACATTTGGAGCCCCAAGGGCTCTCAGGGTGTGGCTTGGCCTGTTGTGGTTGCTTCTGCTAAACTCTACCTGGGATGAGAAACTGGGGCTGAAAGAAGATCCCATGACCATGGTGGATATCTACAAACTCCAAGGTAGATGGCCTGACCTCTGTCTGGACTCCTACCTGTCCTGGGATGTGGGCACTCAACTGACACTCCCTGTGCCTCTACATTCTCCTCTGTCCCCTGGAGCAATAGCAGCCCCGCCTCATGCTACACAGTACACAGGGGTGATGTGATTGACATTTGCCCTGTGGCCGATGTCACTCTTCTGGGGAAGGTCTCTGTTTCTGTGCTTCTGCTATCTGTGCCCCATGCTCTCTGGTGACCTGAGCACCACTGAGATTTGAGTCACCCTAGTGGGGAGCTGAGATGGCTCCTCAGCACCCCAGACCCCAAGGGTCAGAGCCCCTGCTCTGATAGACATGGCAGGAGGGGCTGCAGAGCTGAGTCAGGGCCGCACGTGGGTTTCTATCAGAATAAACAGGTTTTGCATGCATTTTGCAATCTTAGCATCTTTAATTTGTTGCACAACAAATTGAAGAGGATTTAGCATGTATTTAATTAATTTGACGAAAATAGTTCAACAACTGTAAACAAGGCTGAGGAAATGCACTGCTTGCTGGGAGGCCAGGGCTCAGCCAAGGTGTTGACCTGGGCTATGCTGCTATACTGAGGAGACTTGGAGGGCAGAGAGAGGGGGCTGGAACACTGGCAGGAGGCTGGCAGCCTGGGTAAGGCTTGGTCACAGTTCAGCAGGTGGCTTGGCTTCCTCAGGAGGGACAGGAGTCCTGCTTCCTGCTTGGGCTCTGCCAAGGGCTCCCAGAGGACCTGGTGACAAGCAACAGTGATGACGGGAATGCACAAGACTCCTCTTTGTCCTCCAAAGTGACAGATACATGCCACTTCTTCCAAAAGGTCCCTAGCAATTTGGCTGTGAGCAACAGAACCAGCCCAAATGTTGGCATGGATGGATGTGGGCTTAGCATGTGTATCAGTCAGTGGAGACAAAATACATGACCCCCATAACTTAATGGAGGAGAACATTAGCTGCGCATAGGGGCACAGACCTGTAATCCCAATAGTCTTGGAGGCCAAGGCCCAAGGACTACAAGTTCAAGGCCAGCATGGGAAATTTAGTGATTTAGTGAGACTGTCTCAAAATTGAAAACACTTAAAAAAATTGACTGGGGATGTAGCTTAGTGTGACGGTCCTGGGTTCAGTCCTCACTACAATAACACAACAACAGCAATAGCAATAAAAACAGCCACAACAACAGAAGCAGGAACATCATGACTGTTATGCTTTGTGTCTAGTTGTCCCCCCAAAGCCTTATGTAGTCATGGGGTGGGGACCTCTAGAGTTCGAGGTTAACTCATTATCCACTGGGATTATGGGTCTTAGTACTGCTGGGATTATGGGTGTGAGTGCGACACCCAGCCTAAGGCACACAGCCTGAATGTAACATAAGAGAAAAGAAAAACAGAGAGACAGACTTCTTCTCTGTTGCCAATTGTTGTTGCTACTCCTTTATTTTGGTCTTTGCTGCTGCCATGAAAGGTTGCTCTCTGTCATGTGCTACCCTGCCCTGGAGCCTGCTGAGTATGGACTGAAACCTCCAGTAACTGTGAACTAAATAAACCTTTCCTTCCTTCATTTTGGGTGTCAGGTATTTGTCCCAGCAACCGAGAGAAGAGTAACTGGGACAATGGCAGAAGGGAAAACTGCTCACCTGGTGGCATCCAGGAGAGGAAGGGGGCAGGGACCAGAGTCCCCAAGGTCATGCGCCCATGACACACCCAGGCTCACCTAGAATCATGCTTCGCTAATCCGCCAAGGCTTCTCTCAAACTAACCAAGTTGACAGTGAAGATTAACCACACCAAATCTGCCCCTTGTCAACCCAACACCAAAACGGCATATTTAAGCCATCCTTAATCTCCAGATAGAGCCCACAGCAAGGTTGTAATTTTGCCTAGCATGATGGAGCCATCTTTTGTACAGACAAAAATACACTCATCCCTTTCCCAGAGTCTCAGCGGTTCCAGCAGTGCTCAAAAGTCCAAGTCCAAAGCCTCATCTGAGACTCAAGGCAAATCCTTAGCTGCTGTATGCTGCAAGCTGTAAAAATAAAAAAAAGCAAGTTATATGATCTCATGTACAATGGTAGAGGATAAATGCTCCCCTTCTGAAAAGGAGGAACAAGAAGCCAGGAATGAAACGGAAATCCAGTGGGGTGAACACCCGGTCCCAAGCGGCTTGTAACAAGCTATCCAGGGACAGAAGACTTAGAGATCCATGAAGCTTTGTTTTTTCTCTTTGCAATTTTTGGTGTCTGCCTCCCATCTCAAATGTCCATTCCTGCAGCTGCCAGCAGCCCTGTTGCTGATCCTCCACCTCACACAGCCATATAATGTCCCACAGCTGTCTTTAAAACAGCCAGTCCCTCATCCTGGGGCACCAGGGTGGCTGGACCCCTCCCAGAGAAGCCAGCTAAGAACTGGGAGAGAGAAGAGCCCAAGGTCCTGGGAAACTATTCTACCCTTCCAGCAGCAATCCCTGCTCAGCCTGCCATGTCCAGCCCGGGGGTTTGGTTTTCCTTATTATTTATTTTAGTGCTAAAGGTAGGACCCAGGGCCTCACACATGCTAGGCAGGTGCTCCATGATTGAGCAACACCTCAGCCCCCCCCCCTTTTTTAATGTCAAGGTCTTGCTAAACTTCCCAGGCTAGGCTTGAATTTGAGATCTTCCAGCCTCTAATCCTGATGTCCTGGGATTAGAGACACGCCCACCTCGCCTGATGTACTGTGTTTTAAAAACAGCTTCCCTGAGACACACAGGCATCCAATAAGCAGCACTTTATTTAAAGCACACAGTTTGCTGAGCTCGGCATGGGCCCACCCACCAAAGACGTCACCATAACCTAGAATTCAAGCTCTAGGTTCTGGAGAAGCAGCACTTCCTTCATCCTCATCTTGCTCTTGCGCCTTAGGGTTTCCTCCTGCCCTGGACACTGGTCAGGGGTTCTGGGAGATCCCTTCTTAGCTATTTCTCCTATGTCTTTCTGATGAGGAGTAGGATTCTAAGCTCAGGAGACAAAGACTGTGACACTAAATAGTTGGTTTTTTTTACACAGTGAACATACCATTAAGATGAGCGGAAAAACAAGCAAGTGATGAGCTCCTGCTGCTTCCAGGGAACTTGACCACCCGGCTGAAGCGCTGAAGCGTGGCTGGCAGGTTCTCCTCCTTGACATCACTCTCTCTTGCTTCCCACACCTGCTCTTTGGAAGGAGGGCACCTGGCAGCCAGTGGCAGTGGGAGGCTGTTCTATGCTCCTCTTGAAGCATCTGCCAGGCATGCGTGACCCCTGGCTGTCCCTGGCTCCTCTCAACACTGTCTTCTCTCTGTGTGTCGTCTGCAAGTCCCCTGCCTTTCCTTTTGGTGGTTTGTTGAGACACCCTCTTATTCAGTTGCCCAGGGGGGCTTCAAATGCATGGTGATCCTTCTGCCTCAGCCTCCTAAGTGCTGGGAAGGCAGGTGTGCACGACCCTGCCCCATTTTCCAAGTTTCGTTTTTTATGAGGATTGGATTAGGACCACCCTAGTGCTCTGTAAAGAGGAAGGAAGGAGGAGGAGGAGGAGAGTAGAAGGAAAAGAAGTGAGAAGGGAGAGAGGTCCTTTAGTAGCTTCCAGAGAAAACTCTCACAGATAAGTGGTTTGGGACCTTGCTGGCTGAAGGGACTGGCTCAGGGCAGAAAATCCAGATGGTAAAATGTTCCCTTCAGTTTCCTATGTGTGGATGTATGACCGTGTTGGGGATTAAACCCAGGGCCTCTGCACTGAGCTACATCTCCAGCCCTTTTTTACTTATTTCTTTTTCATTACTGAATTGAACTCATGATCTTGTGCTTGTGCAGCTGGCGCTGTGCTGCTGAGCTGTATCCCAGGCTCTTATTTCTTGTTATAACACCTACTATTAAAAGAGTTGTCTGTCTGTCTGTCTGTCTGTCTGTCTTTCTGTCTTTCTGTCTGTCTGCCTGCCTGCCTGCCTGCCTGCCTGCTTGTCTAAGACAAGGTTTCACTGTGTAGTTCAGGCTGATATTCAACTCACTCTGCACCCTGGGATGGCCTCAAACTTTCTGTGATCTCTCTGCCTCAGCCTCCTGAGTACTGGAATTACATGTGTGTGCCACTACATATGCCTTTTATTTTTTATCTTGAGATAGAGTCACAATAATTTAATGAGTACCAAAGCTGGACTCCAACTTGTAATCCTCCTGCTTCAGCCTCTTAGGCTGCTGAGATTACACACGTGAGGCACTATGGCACCTGACTTCCAGCTGACCGCTTTTTTTTTTGAGGCAGGGTCTCATAATGGAGTTCAGGCTGGCCTTGGATTCACTATGTAACCCAGCTGGCCTTGAACTTGTGCTAGTCCCCCTGCATCAGGCCCCTGAGTGCTGGGATTACAGGTGTGTGCCACACAGAAACTGGCTTCCTGCTGATTTTGGAAAGGCATCGTTTTCTTGACTTGTGTGACTGAGACAAGAATGAAATTGATGTGGGTTCCAAATACTTTGCCTTTGTCTGGCAGTGACATCCCAGGGCAGGATCTGGCCCAAGCAGCTGAGGCGGAGACTATGGAAGCAGCTGCCCACGGGCACAGACCATGAAAATCCCACCAACGTCACCCAGGATGACTGGGACGTGGTGTGTGTTTCCTGGGAAGCCACCATCTGGAGCTGCCATGTGTACACTGAGCCAGGAGGGCCTGGCCAGTCATCCTCGGAGGGACCTCATCAGGGACCAGAGTGTTCTCTGCTCATGACCAGACAGCACTTGCTGCCACTGTTGATAAAAATTCGCTGAGATCCAGACACAGTGTTCTGATCCTTGTAGTCAACTTGCACTGCAATGTGCTCCACGTTGCAGGCAGGGAAACGGAGGCCTTGGAGACCAGGCGTGTGCAGTGGCGGTCAGATGGGCAGCCTTCCCAAAGCCCCAGAGTCCCTGCAGATCAGCTCACTGATGAGGGGCTGCTGAAGGGTCGCATCTGCTTCCACTGTCCCTCCCATGACGGGCTGAGGCCAGCCTGAGGAAGACAGTCCCTGCCTGGAGAAGTGGCCCAAATTTCTGGCTCATTTCTGGGGTCTTTTGCTGACCTCTGTGAACTACCCAGATCCAGCCTGCATGCCAGGCTGCTGAGCTACTGGCTTTGTCAAGGCCTCAGGATGCGACTCAATATAATTATAATTTGTGGTGTTCCTGCCGTTGGCCAGACCCAGAGCTGTGTGAAGAGGCGTCTGGCAGGGTCTTGGCTGGAAGTCTTGAGGGGTGCCTTAAGCAAACCTGTTCCTACTCTGTGCCTCAGTTTCCTCAGCTGTCTAGGGATGCAGGCCCACCTTGCTCTTTTTTTTTTTTTTTTTTTTTTTTTTTTTTTTTTTTTTTTTTTTTTTTTTTTTTTTTTTTTGTCTTTTTGAGACAGGGTCTCGCTATGCAGTTGAGGCTGGCCTTAAGCTCGCTTTTGTAGCCCAGGCTGGTCTCGAACTTACACCAATCCTCCTGCCTCAGCCTCCCGAGTGCTGGGATTACAGGCGTGAGCCACCACGCCCAGCTCCATCCACCTTGCTCTTGAGGGAAAGAAAAGGAACCATGGGCTGAAGCCCTGCCAGCCACCAAGGGCAATATGTGCCCCTTTTTCCTCTCCACATGACCTCCTTGAGCTGTTATTATTTGTTATTATTATTTTGCAGTACTGGGGATCAAACCTAGATCCTTTATACTGAGCTACATGCCCAGTTTTGCCCTTCGAGATAGAATTTCCCTAAACTGCCCTGGCTAGGCTTGAACTTATTCTGTCTCAGCCTCCTAGAACACTAGGTTTACAGCACAGGCAATACCTCACCAGTCTCCTCTTGGGCTCTTCTTATGTTGTGTTCTTTTCTGCACTGAGCCCCCTAGCAACACCGGCTACAGTGGGTGCAGAGCATGGCCTGGGTCCTCTGAGCACCCTTGTCCACCATAGGGAAGGTGTGGGCTGATGCAGCAGCAGCAGCAGGAAGTAGCCTCGGCTTCCCTGCTGTGTGGCCCTGGGCCTTTGAGCCCAGTTTCTATAGCTGCCAGGCACCTGTAAGGCGGGAGGCAGCAGGAGCCTATATGCCCCAGCTGGTCAGGGGGTCAGAAGAGCCTGTGGGGACACTGGGGCCCAGCAGGTTCACTGCTGGTGCCCAGGCTGAGCTGGAGGGCGCTGGCATATGGGCTGTCCCTACCTGCTCTCAGCACGGCCCCTCTTCCATGCTAAGAACCTTCTCCAACCTCAAGCCTTCTTGGTGTGGACAGCCACACACCACAGCATCTCACCTCGAAGGAACTTCCTGCCTCTCCGGGCTCCCATCCTTGGCTGTGAGGCAGAGTCCCTTGGGCTTCAGTCTCATTTCCAGCTCCTCTCTGCCAGTTCAAGACCAAAGACCACTTTTTGAGAATCCCTGAGCCTGGGCTAGGAGGGAGTGGTAGCTGCCAAATGTATCTCCAGCACTTTGGGAAGCTGAGACAGGTTATAGGTTCAAGCCTATCCCGGGAAATTTATCAACTTAAATTGGTAGGCCAAACAGGTAGGCCATGTATCTAACATGCACCACCATACTGGTTAGGCTGATACTTTATAGGGCAATCTTTACCAAAGCAGTCACTATAATGTAGAAGTATCACTGTGCAACTTCTAAGGCTTTGTCACAAAAGGCTATGAAGTGTCCATCTTATTTTGGAGGATATTTACATGGTAGCCTGAGCTGCCACATGGCATGTCTGACTTCTCTGAAGCTACCACTTTGAGCAATCTGCCTCTAGGTGGCTTTAGGAAGGCCATTTTCACTGTGGGAGTCCCAGATTTTATGACAGCCCTCCTCACACAGCCATTAATGGGCCTCTGACTCGTGGAATACACCACTAGGCTTCGGGGTGATTCTTTTTGTTGTTGTTGTTCTTCGTTGTTTGTCTTGAGACAGTGTCTTGACATGTAGCTCAGGCTGGCCTTGAACCCACTATGTAGCTCATGCTGGAGCGATATACTTGCGGTGATCTTCCTGCCTCAGCCTCTCAATGCTGAGGTTATAGGCATGCCCCCCATACTGGTTAGGCTGATTCTTTACCAAGGCAGTCACCTGTGAGAGGACCAGCAATGAAACCATTATTCTTTCCTTAGGACATGGTGCCACTTAGCAACGGTGGCTTTGATTTGTGTCTGGTTCTTGTCTGGAATTGTGACTGCCTGTAACCAGGTCACTGAGACAAGAACAGGTCTCTCCGGCTCCCAGAATACATTTCTGGAACAGGGGGCCCCAGGCCCTTGAAAAGAGTCAGGAAGATGGGGCCAGGCAGGATGGCTCAATGGTCTAAAGCACCTGCTTAGGAAAGCTTGGGCGGCTGCAGGGACCGCGGTTCGATCCCCAACACCACATGCTGAGCCAGCCCTGGCCTCAGGGCAGGCTGAGCCGGCCATAAAAATAAATAAATAAACAAACAAAAGTTTGGAAACAAGAAAAAAAAAAATCTTAAAAAAAAAAAAAAAAAAAAGAAAAGAGCCAGGAAGATAGATACATGGCCTGCCCTGTTGGGTCTGCCCAGGAAGCCCAGCTCCTCACATCCCCCAAATGTCACCACACTGAATGGCAGTTCCCTGTGGTCTAGGGACACATACCCTGCTGGGTCCACAGGAAACACCCAAAACCACAGGGTGCCATTGCCAGCCCCTTGCCACCACCCCTGCTTTCTATTTGGTCACGTATACAGATAGAGGCTCCAGGTTGGGGGTGGGGACAGCCCCATGGTCCCCACACCCTGGAGAATGGTGGGGCTCCCAAGAGGCCAGAGTTGCCCAGGGGGCCAAGGATGGTTCTGGCCACAGCAGCTAATAATCCAGCCAGAACCCAGATTCGGGGCTGCTTGACCTTCTCCTCCCTCCAGCCCCGAAGGAAGCTGCCCCCTTCCTCCCTAGCTTGCTAATTACTGATGGAATGACTGAGATTTTGAGGGCAATTAGGGCATGGTCTGTGTTTTCCCTGCTGTCCCCTCCTTTCCAGACCCTGCCCCTGTCTGGAGCCTTCCTCTAATTTGGAGCCACTTAGAAAAGACAAGGAAACCTTTAAAACCAAGAAGAATGTTTCCCAAAATGCCTCTTGTAGGTTTTATAGCTGCAGTCCACAAGGCTGAGAACCCACTATGCCGCAGATACACGCAAGAGGCCGCCTGTTCAAGGGGTCCATGGCCCCAGTGTCCTGCTATAAAAATACCTGCAGGCTCGATGGCTGGGAGAAAGCCAAGGGGCTAGGGCCAGCCCCCCACCCCCCAAGAGACCTAAAGTCAACTCTAGACAGGTTGTATGTGTGGATGCTTGTACTGTGTGATGCACACCTGTTGGGATTGGTGGGCTCTCTGAGGTGACCAGTACAGTTACCTGTTCTGCTCTCCAGAACAGAGACAATGCGTTCTTCTAGGCCCGTCTGGTGGGTAGCAGCCCACAGCATTTCCTCCCAAAGGCAGTGGCAGTCTCTCTCCAAGTTCCCTGACAGCTATCTGTGTGATTCACTGCTGTCTCTAGTGCCCTGTACTTAGTAAAAGCTCAATAACAGTTAAGGGATAGACAAGCCCACTGTATACCATCTTCTGCGGTTACTGAAATGTTCCAAGCCTGGGATTCATCAAGCATGAATTCTTAGTTCTCCAGAGTGTCTGGTACGTTTGTCAGTTTGAGTTGACTGGCTCTTTCTTGTAAACTCTGCTGTGATTCTTCCCTAACTGACTGTGACTCTCAGTGGCCCTTAGCCTCAGTGGCCAGCTCAGGCCCTCTGCTTTCTCAGGACTGTGCTGGGCTTTCTGAAGCAATGCTGAAGTCCTGGGTGTGATCCCCAGAGGAAGAAGCTTAAGTCTGGCATGCACAGGGCATGAGATAGCAAGAAGCCAGAGGCCACTGCGATCAGGAGTTAGAGTCCGAGCCAGGAGGCTCCACATCCAGGCTCTGAGACCAGGTAAGGAAAGACTCCCCCAGCTGGCAAGGTGTCCTCCTCTCCCCCTGCACAGGCCCAGAAAGGGCCAGGAACCTGCCATGCTCACACAGCCCATTTCCTGCAGAAGGTTAAGCCTGGCTGGACCTAGAATCTAGGGTTTCTACCCAAAGAGTCAGAGGCACTTTCAACCCTGCCTGCTGACCAACTGTAGAGAATGCAGTTGGTCTCCCCCCATGGGGGGTACACCAGGAGAAGTATGGGTCAAGAGGCATCCTGTGAAGGCCTAGATGGTGTCATTCTGGGTGTTCAGTGAGGCCAGAGGGGCTGGTCAGGGGCATGTACAGTCAGAGATGCTTGGGAGAGAGGTCAAGGAGAACTTTCTGGAAACATCTAGAAACTTCCTAATGGAGCTATAACAGAGCACCTCTTATCTTGGTACTCTTACCAGTCTTGGGAGAGGGGCCTAATCCCTGTGTGCCTCAGTTTCTTCCTCTGGAAAATGAAGTAAAGGCTGACCAGGAGGAGATATGTTTCAGAACACAGACGGGCCCCTTTTCAACTTGCTTCACAGGGCCTCTCCCAAGGGAGGGGATCAGCAGTACCAAGGCCTGGAGGCCTGAGGCCACCTCCGGGGACAGTTAAGCTCTCCAGCTCCTGGGGACCTGTGGCTCACAGCCTGAGCTCCTGCCAGCCCTGGAAACTGATCAGATGTACTGTTCCCATGCAGCAACCAACATGGCCAGATGGACAGAGGCAGCCACCAGGGTTGGCCTGGACCTGGAAGAGCTTGTTAGGGCCAAGTGTGGGCTCAGCCTGGCACATGTGGGTAAGACGTCTTGGCTGTAGCCTTTGCAGGGGGTGGGGGGGCAGTAGGGCTGACTGAGGGCAAATTTTCAATTTTTCTTATTTCTTTATTCTCTCAACCCCTTGAGAATTTTAAGCCATGAATGGTTTCCTGGGGAGGGGTGGGCAATTGGCAACAGGGGCCCTGTTGACCACAGAGCAATTCTGATGGGCCCCTGTGCCTACGGGTTCTACAGCCAAGAGATAAATCTGCAGTGGACAGGAAATGCTGGGAGAGATGATTGTGCTTGCACTGGACAGGTGCAGGCTTTTTCTTGTTGTTCCCTATGCAGTAGTCCAGAAGCTATTTGCACAGCATTTCACTGGTATCAGGTATTAGAAGCTACCAGACAGTGTAGAATGTATGAGAGGCGCTCAGGTTCCACGCAAGCACTATACCACTTATATAAGCACCTAAGTGCCCTCAAATCAGGGCATCGCAAGGTTTTTTCTGGAGTCCATTCCCCACAGACACTGAGGGACTATGGTAGCCATATTGGTTGAGGCCAGACGGAGACAGAAATGGTCTTCATGAGTCCATCAGTAGACTGGGTGGGTGTCATGTATCTGTCCCCCCATCCTATAAGAGGACTGGGACTCCCAGAGGTTGGCATCCCATCCAGAACTCCACAGCTCAAGGAGCCAGGTCAAGTTCAGTCCCTGGGAGTGCCCAGCTGGCATGGGTGGCCCTGCCCTCCATAGACCAAGGCCAAGTCATCTCAGCTGGTTTAGGGCTTGACTTCCTGTAGGCCCTTGGCCTCTGGCCCTTTCCTGAGCACTGGTCCCTGGCTGGAGAGAAAACAGTTGGCCCAGTGCTCACAGAGATCCTCTGGGCTTAGGCAGTCTGAGTGATCCCACAATCCTGCCCACTCCCGATAGCCCTGAGGGGGTGTCTGGCAGGGCAGTGCCCATCCTGTCCTTGGTCACCTTCCAAACTGTTGTTGGCTCCTAGAGCAGTGCCAGACCCTGAGGAGCACTATTTAAGGAGTCACTCCCCAGTGACTCTAGCTGTGTCGCAGCTCCAGGGAGCACTCCAGACCATGGTAGGCTGGGGCCGCCCTCCCTGCACCTCTGCTGTCCCTAGGGAGTTCAGCTCCCCAGCTTTGGGGCTGCAGACCCTTCCCTCCTGTCCATGTGGTCATCTTCCTAGCTCTAGCAACAACCCCAAGCTCATTCCTTAGTTTGATCTCATCCTGTGTGATTTCTGTGGGATTCTAACTCTCATCTTGTGCCTGAACTCCCCTTGACCTTGACCTTGACCTTGACCTTGACCTGATGCTCTGCTTTGGTGTTGGTCTTGGCCTGACGCTTGTTGGTCTGGCTTCGTCTGATCTTAAAGGGTAGCTAGTTTGTCCATGCAGGTTGTGCTTGGGGGTCTCTGCTTTCCTGAACTTGGGGGATGAGGGGCTACTGAAGTCAAAGGGAGTAATGTGGATGGGGGAAGGAGATGGGTGAGCTAAGCTTGGAGGCCTCATGGTGGAAGCTGAGCAGGCCTGGCTCCTGCTGGGGCCAGGGATCTGTAGTCTAGACAGCATACTCATCTGGCCTCTGCCCCTCGTCCTGCCCCAGAAGCATGAGTTTACCTGCCACTGTCCCTGTCCCTGTGATCCACCCCCTGGGTCCCCTGCATATCTTATTGCTGTTTGAGGCCCATGTCTTACTTCTTGCCCCCCTCAAGTCACTCCTGGTCTGAATCAGACTAGGCATCTGTGCCTTCTCTGCCATCCCCTATGGCTTCTGGACTGTGAGTTCTTGGGGGACAAGGACAGGTTTTGATTCACCCCGGGCCCTCATTGGAATAGCAACACCCGGTTCCCAGGAACCAGACATCAGGCATATGTATTCAATAACTGTCCCGATACTCTGAGGTGGGCATTCTCTTGGTTTTACGGGAGCAGGGACTGAGACTCAGAGAAGCAAGTGCATTTCTCAATATGACACAGGCTATGAGCAGCAAAGTCAGGATTAGAACTCAGATCTTCGGGTCCACATCTTTCCTGGGATGCTCCTTTCAGGGGATCTTATTTTTCATGGGTCCATCATAGAGGAAAAGTTGCAAGACAGCCAGGGCCCAGGACTCACAGCTCCCTCCCTTAAAGAGCTTTGGGCCACAGTAGGGTGGCCTGTGCTGAGGGAGGTGGATTTGAGAGGCTGGGCTAGGGGTGGGGGAGCGAGGCTGAAGCTAGATCTGAGTGAAAAAAGGCAGAATATCCCCCAGACGGAAGTGATCATTTTTTATTAATCAGAGGGAAATGTATATGTAATTATGTGAGCTGAACTCTGCAGGGAAGTTCTTTTCTTTATGCCGTCTGAAGGGATTTATAAATATTACAGAGGTTTTACAGCACCCTAACAGCCCAGCTGCCCTGCCAGCCCCCTTTCAAAGGATTAGCAGAGACAAAGCACCCAGTAAAAGCTAATTATAAGTCAGCCGGGTGCTGCTGCTCCAAGGAGGGCCCAGGAGCCAGAGGGAACTGGGGTGAGGGTGGGGTGGGGGCAGGGGAGACCACACAGGCACTGGGGTGAGGGGCGGGGCACAGGCAGAGCTCAGGCTGGGCGTCCAAATGAGGGCTTGGTGGAGTGGAGCGTGGCGTGGCTAAGCTCTTTCCTAGCGACACCTGGGTAGCTTTCTTCCCATCAAGCCGACTTGGGGAACCCCCAGGACTGGTGTCTGCAGTCACGGCTGCTAAAGGAGAGACCCCCCCAGGGTACTGGGGACTTGGAACTTCCAGCGAGTGTCAGTGGCAGCTCTCAGGCACCATACAATCCTGCAAAGGTGGCAGGCGGCCAGCTAGACAAGGAGATGGCTCCATGTGGGAGGCAGCCACTTTGCCTGCCACAGAAGTGGAGCCTGGGCTCCTGGCAGCTACTTCCCAAAATGACTTGATCCCCACTGGGGGCCAGGGGTGGGGTGGGATGGAGAAGCCAGGGATGGGACAGAATGGGCCTCAATGTCGGGGCCTCCACTTAGTTGAGGGCACAGAAAGGGACAGGAATGGCAGAACAGTGTGCTGTATGCCAGGCAGGTGACAGTTCCAGAGCAGAGAGAATGCATGGTCTGGGCGGCCAGAAAAGGCTTCTCACACTAAACAGAGGAGCTGATATGCAGGATGCTTCTGGAAGGAATGTAGGAAGTCTTTCTGAGTGCGGGGTACAGGGGCAGATGCTGGGGAGCAGGTAGCTCAGAGTGAGGTTGGGATAAGAAGGGGACCCAGGAAGGGGACAAATAATATCGGGAATGCAGGGAGAGACAGATTTTGCCTGACCAAGACCCAGACATGATCCCAAGAGTATTCAGGAAGTTTTTTGCAGATGGGCAGGACGAGACTATAGCTGTGGTAGAGGATAGCAGAGGAGGGGACAGGGACTGAGGGTAGAATAAGTGTCCCCATCCGTGTCACCACACGAAGCCTCCCCATTCCCTTGCAGGCACCCCGGAGAGCCCGGAAGAGAGTAGAAGGGGGAGCCAGCTCCAATGTCTTCTCCATGTTCGATCAGTCACAGATCCAGGAGTTTAAGGAGGTCAGTCCCTGTTCCCCGGGCCATGGAAGGATTAAAGGGACACAGGGACACGGAGAAGAAAATCAGGGGCACAGTTGGGCCTCAGCAGCCCATGGCATGCCGCAGAGCCTGAAGGGCTGCCCATTTCTCCCTGTACCTGAGTCTGCATCTCCCGGGCAACTCCAGCCAATGCTTTTGTCTCTCTGAGCCTCAGGTTCCCGCTCTGTAAAGAAGGGCTGCTGGCAGCCTGCTAGGTGGTGGGTGGCTGAAGGGGCCTGTGATGAGGTCCTCAGGGCAACAGTGGGCAGGGGACAGCCCCAGGGGGATGGTGCCGGGTGATCTCAGCTAGACAGGCTAATGCCTGCTCAGCAGCAGTGTCTCTGCCAGGCCTTCACCATCATGGACCAGAACCGGGATGGCTTCATCGACAAAGAGGACCTGAGAGACACCTTTGCTGCCCTGGGTGGGTAGCCCCAACAGCTGGGGAAGCTTGGGGCTTGGGGTGAGACTGGGGTTGGGCTACCAGGCAAGAGTAGGAGTTCAGGGATGGAGCGGTTGTGAGCCAAGGGCTGCAGAGGAGGGGCCTGCCCAGAAGGTGGGGGAGGTTCCTAGGTGTGAGAGTGAGGACCTGGGCAGTGGAGACTCTCTGGGGACAGGGACAGCCTGGGCAAAGGCCTGGGGGTGATGAGGGGTCATGGGGGTCAGCTGCCAGGGAGAGAACTTGGGGCGCTGGTAGGGTCGGGTGAGAGACGAGGCATCACCAGGTCATCTCTGCTGGGCCCTGAGTCCCCAGGGGTCAGTGTGTCCATGGGATCCTGAAGAATTCAGAGTCTTTACCTCTAGGGGTGACCTTGGCAGCTGTGTACCTCAGTTTTTTTTGGGGGGTGTGGTTTCCCAGTCTGCAAAAGGGAGCCAAGGACCCACTTGGTGTCCTTGCCAGAGAGTCTGAGTGGAGGTGGCAGCAGGGCTGGGGACAATCCCACGTGGGCTCTGGGCCAGTGGTCCCTGCAGGCTTCCCACAGAGACCAAGGCTTCAGGGCTGTGTCATACAGGCAGGACAGTGGAGCTGGGAGCCTGGGGGGCTCTTCTCAGCTGCCTCTCACAAGGTTCCTTGGGCCTCTTCTTGGTCCTGGGTCCCCCTCCCCTTGCTGCCCTCCCCAGGCCGCATCAATGTCAAGAATGAGGAGCTGGAGGCCATGGTGAAGGAGGCTCCTGGGCCCATCAACTTCACGGTCTTCCTGACCATGTTTGGGGAGAAGCTCAAGGGTGAGTGGCTCAAGGGTCAGGACCCTGGAGCTGGAGGTAAACATGTCTCCTGCACCCTGCCAGCCCCGACCGTTGGACATGGGAACACAGTGTGGCCCAGGATGCCAGTTGCTGGGTGCAATCAGCATTCCGAGGCCCTGTCTCAGTTTCCAACTGCTGTTGAGTCCTTTGCTCACCGCAAGCTCAGCGTCTCTCCTCTCTTCCTCTGGCCTCCCCTCTGCTGTACTTTTATGCCCTTGCCAATGGGGGGAGGGGTAGGGCTATTGGAAGGGAAGGGGAAACAGTGACAAAGCCAGTCCTGGACAGGTTATCCACCTTGTCCTGTGACAGTCACCACAGCCCCCAGGAAAAGATCAGGGAGCTACTTTTCAGAAATAAAAACTTGAAGGAGGCTCACAGAGGTTGTCACACCTGCCCCCGGACCCCAGCTAACAAGTGGCTCCCTTGGAGTCTGAGCCTAGACCCAGGCAGACTCTAGCAACTGCCACTACTACCTGCCAACACAGCATTAAGGCCTTTTTTCCCCCTTTGCCCTTTCTCTGCTGGACCTCAGAGGACCTCTAATGACATCCTTAGAGCTCAAGAGTTCTGTGGCTGGAAGGAAACCCTGCCTAGGTTGTCCCAGAGGTAGACACTTATTACCCATTGTCACAAGCTGCCATTTGATGTCCTTCCTGCCTTAGCCAGGTCTGGTATCAAGATCTGGCCTCCCACAGGATGGGAGACAAGACTGGGGATGACCTTGGGTGAATATGTCTGCCCTCTGTACCTCTACTTTTAGTCTGCAAAAGGAGGATTTATTCCTAAGCTTCTGTGACCGATGACCACAAGTATGGTGGTGCCAAACATGGAACTGTATTCTCACATTTCTGATGTCTAGAAGTCTGATATCTAGCTGGGCAAGGCTCTCAGAGCCCCAAGGGAGAATCTGTCCCAGCCTCCAGTGGCTGCCTAACTCAGGATCACATGGTTTCCCTCTCTGCATGCCTAATCCTGGCTCTCTGCCTTCCTATGATAAGGACAATTGTCACTGGATTTAATGACCTGTCTACAGATTCTAGGATGATCTTGTCATCTCAAAATCTTTGACTTGCATCTACAAAGTCCCTTTTCCCAAGTATGGTGACACCAGTTCTGGAGGCAGTGTCTTTTGTGGGGATTACCAATCAGCCCACTATGGGGCGAGTCCTATTGATATCAGAGGAGATCAATAGTCTCATGGCAGAGGAGAGTACCGCAGCATCTGTACTCAATGCCTGGCAGATTCCAGAGCCAGAAGGAGGCCCACAATCTGCCTGGGGGTCAGAGGTGAGGACGCTCGGGCTTGGAGGCTGGGCGCCCTCTCTGGAGCAGGCTCTGAATCATGACAGCTGCTATGGATTGTTTCCAGGCCTGTGTCCACCTTCCAGAAGAACTCAGAAGCCCAGAGCCCTGGGCCAGGGCAAGCACTGCTTCGGAGAACTGGGTGATTACAGCTAGTAGCTCCAACAGAGCAGGAGCTTGCCCTCTGCCTTTTTTTTTTTTTTTTTTTTTTTGGTAGTATGAGAGATTGAATCCAGGACCTTTGAACAGAACTATATCCTCAGCCCTTTTTTTCATTTCAAGATGAGGTCTCACTAAACTGCCCAGGAAGGGCTTGAACTTGCAGTGGTCCTGCCTCAGCCTCCCAAAGTGCTGGGATCACAGCGTGTGTCACCATGCCCAGCTACTGGCCCCATTTTATAGCCGGGGAAGTAGGATCCTGAGAGGCTGCAATTTGAGCCTGGAAGGGCTGAGACCTGCACTCCAAAGTTCTCTAGGGTGAGCTCTTCTAGCTCTGGAGGGTCGTGGCCTGTCGGCAGCCTGGGCGAGATACAGGCCCCTGCTGTGGCTGAGCTGGCGTGGTGACCCAGGGGCCTGCAGGGCTTCAGCTCTTTCTCATCCAGGTAGGGGCCCATGGCCTGTTACTTGCATGCAGCCAAGCCTGTGTGACAGACCAGCAGCCTATAGGGCAGGGGCTGGGGTGGTACCGCCTCATCCCACTAATTGGGATAGGAGAACGGCAAGACTCCCGGTAATGGGAAGCAGCCACCCTGCAGCTGGTTTTATGAAGTCCACAGGGCCTCTGGAGACTGTGTTCCTGGTCCTCCCAGCCCCGTGCAGGGAGTGGCCAGTGAGGTGAGGGGCTGCCAGCTGGGTCTGGTCCACCCAGGGCCGCCGGAGCCCATCACAAACTGGCCCCAGCTGTGAGGCCTCTTCAAAGACATTGGAATTTTTCAGTTAATTGCTGAAGTCTGGGAGGCTGGGACCTCAGGAACAGAGATATTACAGTAGCACCATCACGATCCTTTGACCACTCCATTCTTCCCAGCACTGCCAGCTCTGGGCTCAGCCTCTGCCGTCCTTGCAGAGGAAGCCCCGACTCCACCCTGCAGTAGCTCTGAGTTGGCACAACGAGCGCAGGCCAGGCTCTGTCGCCCTAGGCAGCCTCAGAGACTGAGCGGCCCAGACACCGCCTTCCTTATTCTGGATGAGCCATCAGTGTAATGGGGGAGACAGAGGTGGTCCCGATCCAGTCTAACAGAGCACAGGGGGCAGTGACCATTTTGGGTGCCAGGAGCTTGAGTGGGAGGAACAGGGCACTTGGGCATCCGCAGAAGTGGGTTAAATCCTCCCTTTGCTTATGAGTGGACTCTCAGGGAAGTCAGGGAACGCCTCTAGGCTTCATTTTCCTCTGTGGTAAGTCAGGGGCATTGCATCCACTATCCAGGGTGCTCGGGTCTCCCTCAGGGCAGTAGCAAAGCTGCAGGCCTGCAGCCTGGCAGAGACCTGATGCTGTTTGCAGCCCAACTCACGGATGTGTGTCAAAACCAGCCACAGTGCATTACCCAGCCAGTCGCATGGGGAGCAGCAGACACCACCTCTGCTCCCCTGACTGGGAGCCATGAGGAAATGAAGGAGGCCTCTGAGGCTCAAGGTGAGCTGTGACAGGGGAAAGAGGTCCAGTCGAGGGTCATCAGATTATGCCGTATGCTGCCCCGGAAGCCTCAGGCAAGCCCCCTCCTCATGCTGGGCCTCACTTTCCTCATCAGAAGAGTGAGGGTGCGGGGTATTCAAGGCTACTGTGGGATTCAGAAGCATTTATTAGGAGCTGAGGACTTAATTCAGTGGCTCAGCACCTGTCTGGCAAGTGTGAGGCCCTGAGTTTGAGTCCCAGTACCCCCTCCCCCAACAAAACACAAATGTTTTGTTGCAGGTCCAATGCAGCTTTTCCCAAAGCCATGCAAGTGATGACTAGCTCTGGGCTGGCTGCGCTGCCACCCAGCCCCCGACCTCCTGCCACTTCCAGTGGGACTGTCCTGAAGACCCCTGCAGGGAGCTGATCCAGCTCCACCTCAGCCCCCGAGTACAGAGACCCTTTCCCTTCACTCACAGGTTCCCCGAGTGGCTGCCCCCAGGCTCACCAATCCTGTAGCCATATCAGTTTCAAGAACTTGGCAAGGCAGATACTGTAACCCGTCTAAGCCTCGGTTTCCATCTGTAAACCAGGAGCAATTTTTAAGAGGGTTAAGAACACAGCAAGCAGGGTGCCCGTGTGCAGTGGGGCAGGTTGTCCACGAGCCTCTGCGTGCAGTTCTATGAGTGATGTCACACTCCCTCGTTTCCCTGGTACAGGGTCTGACTACACAGCTCGGACTCATAGTGATCCTGCTGTTTTCAGCCTCCCCAGTGCTGGAACTATACTGTGTACCATCATACATGGTCTCTGTGGTCCACTAAGTATGCCCAGGAGGGCAGGGCTGGCATGGCCTGTGGTGCTGGAGATCGGACTCCGGTCCCTGTGCTTGCCTAAGCAGGCACTTAGTCCATTGAGCTATCTTGCCGGCCCTCTTCTTTTGTATCAAGAGGGCTTGGGTCTCCGTTTGGAGTGGAGTCAGAGACCCAGGCCCCTGTCTGTGCAGGGCCTCTCATGCTGCTCTCCCTACCCCATGTGTTGCTTGCTTGTAGGCACCGACCCGGAGGAGACCATTCTCCACGCCTTCAAGGTATTCGACACCGAAGGGAAAGGGTTCGTCAAGGCTGACTTGTAAGTCCCCTACTCACCTAGGGCTTCACCGCCCCCCCCCCCGAGGGCTCAGAGGAGCATGAGGTGGCATGGGCTGAGTGGGTGGCAGTATGGTCTCCTCTTCCTCCCAGAACTCTGCTGAGATTGGCAGTATCTGACCAGGCCTTCTATGTCCCTTCTCTAGCCCAGGCCTTGGTGTCCCCCTCTGAAGAGGATAGGAAATGTGGTGTCATTCAAGGAAGGCTTCCCAGTGGCAGGAATGGTGTAGGGACCGAGGTGGTATTTGTTTTTTTTTTTTTTTTTGTCTTTTTGAGACAGGGTCTCGCTATGCAGTTCAGGCTAGCCTTGAGCTCACTTTTGTAGCCCAGGCT
>PVJA010003139.1:0-88524 GCA_004027025.1 Myocastor coypus
CAGTGGGTCTGGGCTGGAAAAGGAAGGTAGTTGCGGGAACAAAGAGGCGGGACAGAAGAGCGCAGGAAGCTTACCCACGGCGGGTGTACAGGCTCAGCTCCCAGTGTGCGATTTGTGTCTGGGCTAGAACAGGATGTTAGTTGCGGGAACGCAGAGGAGGGGCAGAAGGCTGCAGGGAGCTTACCCGCGGCGGGTGCGCAGGGTCAGCTCCCAGCGCTGCGATTGTGGTCAGGGATGGAAGAGGAAGTTACTGGCAGGAATGCAGAGGTGGGGCAGAGGGGCGCAGTGGGTCTGGGCTGGAACAGGAAGATAGTCGCGGGAACACAGAGGCGGGGCACAGGGACGCAGGAAGCTCACCCGTGGCGGGTGCGCTGGCACAGCTCTCAGTGGTGCGATTTAGCTCTGGGCTGGAACAGGAAGTTAGTTGGAGGAACGCAGAGGCAGGGCAGAGGGGCGGAGTAAGCATTCCCGCGGTATGTGCACAGGCTCATCTCACAGTGGTACGATTTGGGTCTGGGCTGGAACAGGAAGTTAGATGCGGGAACGCTGAGGCGAGGCAGAGGGGTGCAGGGAGCTCACCCACGGCGGGTGCGCTGGCTCAGCTCCCATTGTTGCGATTTCGCTATGGGCTGGAACAGGAAGTTTGTTGCGGGAACGCAGAGGCAGGGCACAGGGGCGGAGGAAGCTTACCCTTGCTGGATGCTCAGGCTCAGCTCCCAGCAGTGCAATTTGGTTCTGGGCTGGAATAGGTAGTTTGTTGTGGGAATGCAGAGGTGAAGCAGAGGTGCGCAGGGAGCTTACATGCGACTGGAGTGCATGCTCAGCTCCCAGGGGTGCGATTTGGGTCTGGGCTGGAACAGGAAGTTAGTTGCGGGAACGGAGAGTCGGGCCAAAGGGGCACAGGGAGCTTCCCCGCGGCGGGTGCGCAGTCTCAGCTCCCAGCATTGCGATTTGGGTCTGGGCTGGAACAGGAAGTTAGTTGCGGGAACTCAGAGGCAAGGCAGAGTTGGGCAGGGAGGTTACCTGCGGGTGCGCAGGCACAGCTCCCAGCGTGCGAATTGGGTCTGGGCTGGAGCAGGAAGTTAGTTGAAGGAATGCAGAGGAGGCGCATAGGGGCGCAGTGGATCTGGGCTGGAATAGGAAGTTAGTTGCGGGAATCCAGAGGCGGGGCAGAGGGGCACAGAGAGCTTACCCGCGGCAGGTGTGCAGGCTCAGCTCCCAGCGCGGCGATTTGGGTCTGGGCTGGAACAGGAAGTTAGTTGCGGGAACGTAGAGGCCAGGCAGCGGGCGCAGGGAGATTACCGGCAGATGCACAGGCTCAGCTCCCAGCGTGCGAATTGGGTCTGGGCTAGAATAGGAAGTTAGTTGTGGGAATGCAGAAGCGGGGCAGAGGGGCGCAGGGAGCCTATCCGGGATGTGTGCGGAGGCTCAGCTCCCAGCGCTGCGATTTGGGTCTGGGCTGGAACAGGAAGTCAGTTCCAGGAATGCAGATGTGGGAAAGAGGCGCGCAGTGGGTCTGGGCTGTAACAGGAAGTTAGTTGCGGTAACATACAGGCGGTCCAGAGGTGCGCAGGGAGCTTACCCGGGGGTGGGGCCTGGGCTCAGCTCCCAGCGCTGGGATTTGGGTCTGAGCTGGAAAAGGAAGTTAGTTGCGGGAAGGCAGAGGCGTGGCAGAGTGGCGTAGTGAGCTTACCCGTGGCGGGTGTGCAGGCTCAGATCCCAGCGCTGCGATTTGGGTCAGGGCTGGAACAGGAAGTTAGTTGCGGGAACACAGAAGCCGGGCAGAGGGCGGAGGGAGCTTACGGGCGGGTGCTAAGGCTGAGCTCACAGCGCTGCGATTTGGTTCTGGGCTGGAACATGAAGTTACTCGCGGGAATGCACAGGGAGGGCAGAGGGACGCAGGGAGTATACTCGCGAAGTGTGCGCAAGCTCAGCTCCCAGGGGTGCGATTTGGGTCTGGGCTGGAGACAGGAAGTTAGTCGCGGGAACGCAGAAGCTGGGCAGAGGGGCGCAGAGAGCTTACCCGCGGCGGGTGTGCAGGCTCAGCTCCCAGCGGTGCGATTTGGGTTTGGGCTGGAGCAGGAAGTTAGTCGCGGCAACGCAGAAGCTGGGCAGAGGGATGCAGAGAGCTTACACGCGGCGAGTGTGCAGGCTCAGCTCCCAGCGGTACGATTTGTGTCTGGGCTTGAACACGAAGTTACTTGCGGGAATGCATAGGTGGGGCAGAGGGGCGCAGTGCGTCTGGGCTGGAACAGGAAGTTAGTCCTTGGAACGCAGAGGCGGGACAGATGGGCAAAGGGAGTGACAGTCTGGCATGCCTCTGCGTTCCCGCAACTAAATTCCTGTTCCATCCCAGACCCAATGCGCCCGTCTGCCCCACCTCTGCGTCCACACAACTAACTTCCTGTTCCATCCCAGACCCACATTGCACCACTGGGAGCTTAGCCTGCACACTCGCCGCGGGTAAGCTCTCTGCGCCTCTCTGCCCAGCTTCTGTGTTCCCGCGACTAACATCCTGCTCCAGCGCAGACCCAAATCGCACCCCTGGGAGCTGAGCCTGCGCACACGTCGCGGGTAAGCTCCCTGGGCCCCTCAACCCCCCCTCTGCGTTCCCGCGTGTAACTTCCTGTTCCAGCCCAGAACCATATCGCAGCGCTGGGAGCTGAGCCTGCGCACCCGCCGGTAAGCTACCTCCGCCCTCTTCCAGGCGCGGGTAAGCACACTGCACCCCTCTGCCCAGCTTCTGCGTTCCCGCAACTAACTTCCTGCTTCATCCCAAACTCAGATCGCAGCCCTGGGAGC
Organism: Myocastor coypus; assembly: GCA_004027025.1. NCBI lineage: Eukaryota > Metazoa > Chordata > Mammalia > Rodentia > Myocastoridae > Myocastor > Myocastor coypus. Next base: position 2,803 of record PVJA010003139.1, read on the forward strand.
TGAGCCTGCGCACCTGTCGCGGGTAAGCTCCCTGTGACCCTCAGCCCCACCTCAGCGTTCCCGCGCCTAACTTCCTCTTCCAGCCCAGACGCACTGCGCCCATCTGCCCCACCTCTGCATTCCCGTAAGTAACTTCGTGTTCAAGCCCAGACCGAAATCACACCACTGGGAGCTGAGCCTGCCCACTCGCCGCGTGCAAGCTCTCTGTGCATCTCTGCCCAGCTTCTGTGTTCCCGCGACTAACTTCCTGCTCCAGCCAAGACCCAAAAGGCACCCCTGGGAGCTGAGCCTGCGCACACGTCGCGGGTAAGCTCCCTGCGCCCCTCTAACCCCCTTCTGCGTTCCCGCGAGTAACTTCCTGTTCCAGCCCAGGAGACAATCGCATCGCTGGGAGGTGAGCCTGCGCACCCGCCGGTAAGCTCCCTCCACCCTCTGCCCGGCCTCTGGGTTCCCGCAACTAACTTCCTGTTCAAGCCCAGACCCAAATCGCAGCGCTGGGAGCTGAGCCTGCACACCCGCCGCGGGTAAGCTCCCTGCGCCCATCTGGCCCGCATCTGCGTTCCCGCAACTAACTTCCTGTTCCAGCCCAGACCCACATCGCGGCGCTGGGAGCTAAGCCTGCGCACACGTCCCGGGTAAGCTCCCTGAGCCCATCCGTCCCGCCTCTGCGTTTCCAGGATTAACTTCCTGTTCCAGCCCAGACCCAAATCGCAGCCCTGGGAGCTGAGCCTGCGCACCTGTCGTGGATAAGCTCCCTGCGCCCCTCAGCCCCGCCTCAGCGTTCCCGTGCCTAACTTCCTGTTCAAGCCCAGAAGCACTGCGCCACTCTGCCCCACCTCTGCATTCCCGTAAATAACTTCCTCTTCCAGCCCAGACCCAAATCGCAGCGCTGGGAGCTGAGCCTGCACACCCGCAGCGTGTAAGCTCCCTGCGCCCCTCTGCCCTGCCTCTGCATTCCCACAACTAACTTCCTGCTCCACCCCAGACACAAATCGCACCCATGGGACCTGAGCCTCCGCACACGTCGTGGGTAAGCTCCCAGCGCCGCTCTGCCCTCCCTCTGCATTCCCTCGAGTAACTTCCTGTTCCAGCCCAGAACCAAAGCGCAGCGCTGTGAGCTGAGCCTTCGCACCCGCCCGTAAGCTCCCTCCGCCCTCTGCCCGGCCTCTGCGTTCACGCAACTATCTTCCTGTTCCAGCCCAGACCCAAATCGCAGCGCTGGGTGCTGAGCCTGCACACCCGCCACGGGTAAGCTCCTGGTGACCCTCTGCCCCGCCTCTGCGTTCCCGCAACTAACTTCCTTTTCCAACTCAGACCCAAATCGCAGCGCTGGGAGCTGAGTCCACGCACGCCCCGCCGGTAAGCTCCCTGCGCACCTCTGCCCCGCATCTGCGTTCCCACCACTAACTTCCTGTTCCAACCCAGACCTACTGCGCCCCTCTGTCCCACCTCTGCATTCCTGGAACTAACTTCCTCTTAAAGCCCAGACTCAAATCGCAGCGATGGGAGCTGAGCCAGCGCACCCGCCGCGGGTAAGCTCCCTGCGCCCCTCTGCCCCGCCTCTGCGTTCCCACCACTAACTTCCTGTTCTAGCCCAGACCCAATTCGCACCCTGGGAGCTGAGCCTGCGCATCTGCCGGTAAGCTGTCTGCGCCCTCTTCCTGGCATCTGCATTCCTGCAACTATCTTCCTGTTCCAGCCCAGACCCAAATCGCAGCGTCGGAGCTGAGCCTGCACACCCGCAGCGGGTAAGCTCCCTGCGCCCCTCTGCCCCGTCTCTGCCTTCCTGCGACTAACTTCCTGTTCCAGCCCAGACACAAATCGCAGCGCTGGGAGCTGAGCCTGGACAGCCGCCTCGCGTAATCTCCCTGCGACAATCTGGCCCACCTCTGCATTCCTGCAACTAACTTCCTGTTCCAGCCCAGACCCAAATCGCAGCACTGGGAGCTGAGCCTGCGCACTCGGGGCGAGTAAGATCCCAGGCCCCTTCTACCCCGCATTTGCGTTCCCGCAACTAACTTACTCTTCCAGCCCAGACCCAAATCGCACCACTGGGAGCTGAGCCTGCTCACTCGCGGAATGTAAGCTCCCTGCGCCCCTCTGCCGTGCCTCTGCGTTCCTGCAACAAACTTCCTGTTCCAGCCCAGACACAAATCGCAGCGCTGGGAGCTGAGCCCGAGCAACCGCCACATGTAAGCTCCCTGCGCCCTCTGCCATGCCTCTGCGTTCACGCAACAAACTTCCTTTTCCAGCCCAGACACAAATCGCAGCGCTGGGAGCTGAGCCTGCACACCCGTCGCGTTTAAGCTCTCTGCGCCCCGCTGCTCAGCTTCTGTGTTCCCTCGACTAATTTCCTGCTCCAGGCCAGACCCAAATCGCACCCCTGGGAGCTGAGCCTGCGCACACGTCGCAGGCAAGCTCGCTGCGCACCTCTGCCCACCCTCTGCGTTCCCGCGAGTAACTTCCTGTTCCAGCCCAGAACCAAATCGCAGCGCTGGGAGCTGAGTCTGCGCACCCGCGAGTAAGCTCACTCCGATCTCTGCTCGGCCTCTGCGTTCCCGCAACTAACTTCCTGTTCCAGCCCAGACCCACTGTGCCCCTCTGCCCCACCTCTGCGTTCCCACAACTAACTTCCTGTTCCAGCCCAGACCAACAACGCAGCGCTGGTCGCTCAGCCTTCGCACACGTCCCGGGTAAGGTCCCTGCGCCCATCTGTCCCGCCTCTGCATTCCCAGGACTAATTTCCTGTTCTAGCTCAGACCCAAATCGCAGCCCTGGGAGCTGAGCCTGGACACCCGCCGCAGGTAAGCTCCCTGCGCCCATTTGGCCCACATCTGCGTTCCCACAACTAATTTCCTGTTCCAGCCCAGACCCACTGCTCCACTCTGCCCCACCTCTGCGTTCCCACAACTAACTTCCTGTTCCAGCCCAGACCCACATCGCAGCGCTTGGAGCTGAGCCTGCGCCCACGTCCCGGGTAAGCTCCCTGCGCCCATCTGTCCCGCCTCTGCGTTCCCAGGACTAACTTCCTGTTCCAGCCCAGACCCAAATCGCAGCCCTGAAAGCTGAGCCTGCGCACGTGTGACGGATAAGCTCCCTGCGCCCCTCAGCCCCACTTCAGCCTTCCCGTGCCTAACTTCCTGTTAGAGCCCAGACGCACTGCGCCCATCTGCCACACTTCTGCATTCCCGTAAGTAACTTCCTGTTCAAGCCCAAACACAAATCGCACCGCTGGGAGCTGAGCCTGCACAGCCGCCATGGGTAAGCTCCCTGCGCCCCTCTGCCCGGTCTCTGCTTTCCCTCAACTAACTTCCTGTTCCAGCCCAGACCCAAATCGCAGCTCTGGGAGCTTAGCCTGCACACCCGCCGACGGTAAGCTCTCTGCGTCCCTCTGCCCAGCTTCTGCGTTCCCGCGACTAACTTCCTGCTCCAGCCAATACCCAAATCGCACCCCTGGGAGCTGAGCCTGCGCACACATCGCTGGTAAGCTCCCTGCGCCCCTCTGCCCTCCCTCTGCATTCCCGCGAGTAACTTCCTGTTCCAGCCCAGAACCAAATTGCAGCGCTGGGAGCTGAGCCTGCACACCCGCCACGGGTAAGCTCCCTGCGACCCTCTGCCCCGCCTCTGCGTTCCCGCAACTAACTTCCTTTTCCAGCTCAGACCCAAATCGCAGCGCTGGGAGCTGAGCCCACGCAACCCCCTCGGGTAAGCTCCCTGCGCCCCTCTGGCCCGCCTCTGCGTTCCCGAAACTAACTTCCTGTTCCAGCCCAGATCCACTGCGCCCCTATGCCCCTCCTCTGCATTCCTGCAACTAACTTCCTGCTCCAGCCCAGACCGAAATCGCACCCCTGGGAGATGAGACTGCGCACCTAGCGCGGGTATGCTTCCTCCGTCCATCTGCCCTGCCTCTGCGTTCCCCCAACTAACTTCCTGTTCCAGCCCAGAGCCAAATCGCACCACTGGGCTGTGCAAGCGCATCCGCCGCAGGTGAGCTCCTTGGGCCCCTCTGCCCCGCCTCTGCGTTCCCGCAACTAACTTCCTGTTCCAGCCCCGACCCACTGCGCCCCTCTGCCCCACCTCTGCATTCCTGCCAGTAACTTCCTCTTCCAGTCCAGAACCCAATCGCAGCGCTGGGAGCAAACCCTGCGCACCCGCCGCGGGTACGCTCCCTGCAGCCCTCTGCCCCTCCTCTGCATTCCCGCAACTAACATACTTTTCTAGCCCAGACATAAATCGCACACTGGGAGCTGAGCCTGCAAACTCGCCGCGGGTAAGGTCCCTGTGCCTATCAGGCCCGCCTCTGCGTTCCCGCATCTAACTTCCTGTTCCAGCCCAGACCCACAGCGCCCATCTGCCCCGCATCTGCGTTCCCAGTACTAACTTTCTGTTCCAGCCCAGACCCACAACGCAGCGCTGGGAGCTGAGCCTGCGCACACGTCCTGGGTAAGCTCCCTGCGCCCATCTCTCCCGCCTCTGCGTTCCCAGGAATAACTTCCTGTTCCAGCCCTGACCCAAATCGCAGCCGTGGGAGCTGAGCCTGCGCACCTGTCGCGGGTAAACTCCCTGCGCCCCTCAACCCCCCCTCAGCGTTCCTGTGCCTAACTTCCTGTTCCAGCCCAGACGCACTGCGCCCATCTCACCCACCTCTGCATTCCCCCAAGTAACTTCCTGTTCAAGCCCAGACACAAATCGCACCAATGGGAGCTGAGCCTGCACAACCGCCGCGGGTAAGCTCCGTGCTCACCTCTGCCCCGCCTCTGCGTTCCCGCAATTAACTTCCTGTTCAAGCCCAGACCCAAATCACAGAGCTGCGAGCTGAGCCTGCACACCCGCTCGGGTAAGCTCTCTGCGACACTCTGCCCAGCTTCTGCGTTCCCGCGACTAACTTCCTGCTCCAGCCCAGACGCAAATCTCACCCCTGAGAGCTGAGCCTGCGCACACGTCGCGGGTAAGCTCCCTCCGCCCTCTGCCCGGCCTCTGCGTTTCCGCAACTAACTTCCTGTTCCAGCCCAGACCAAAATCTCAGCGCTGGGAGTTGAGCCTGCACACCCGACGCGGGTAAGCTCCCTGCGCACCTCTGCCCCGCCTCTGCATTCCCGCAACTAACTTCCTGTTCCAGCTCAGACCCAAATCGCAGCACTGGGAGCTGAGCCGAAGCACCCCCCGCGGTTAAGCTCCCTGCGCCCCTCTGCCCCGCCTCTGCGTTCCCGCAACTAACTTCCTGTTCCAGCCCAGACCCACTGCGCCCCTCTGTTCCACCTCTGCATTCCTGGAACTAACTTCCTCTTCCAGCTCAGACCCAAATCGCACTGCTGGGTGCTGAGCCTGCGCACCCGCGGCGGTAAGCTCCCTTCGCCCCTCTGCCCCGCCTCTGCGTTCCCCCAACTAACTTCCTGTTCCAGCCCAGACCCAAATCGCACTGCTGGGAGCTGAGCCTGCGCATCCACTGCGGGTAAGCTTCCTCCGCCTCTCTGCCCTGCCTCTGCGTTCCCACAACTAAGTTCCTGTTCCAGCCCAGAGCCAAATCGCACCAATGGGAGCTGAGCCAGCGCACACGCCGCGGGTGGGCTCCATGCACCCCTCTGCCCCGCCTCTGCATTCCCCCAACTAACTTCCTGTCCAGCCCAGACCCAAATCGCACCACTGGGAGATGAGCCTGTGCACCTACCGCGGGAAAGCTTACTCCGCCCGTCTGATCTGCCTCTGCGTTCCCCCAACTAAATTCCTGTTCCAGCCCAGAGCTAAATCGCACCACTGGGAGCTATGCCAGCGCACCCGCCACGGGTGAGCTCCCTGCGCACCTGTGCCCCGCCTCTGTGTTTCCATGACTAACTTCTTCTTCCAGCCCAGACCCACTGCGCCCCTCTGCCCCACCTCTGCATTCCTGCCAGTAACTTGCTCTTCCAGCCAAGACCACAGTCGCAGTGCTGGGAGCTGAGCCTGCGCACCCACCACGGGTAAGCTCCCTGCAGCCTTCTGCCCCTCCTCTGCGTTCCCGCAACTAACGTCCTGTTCTAGCCCAGACACAAGTCGCACACTGGGAGCTGAGCCTGCACACCTGCCGGTAAGCTCCCTGTGCCCTCTGCCCCGCCTCTGCGTTCCCACAAATAACTTCCTGTTCCATCCCAGACCCAAATCGCAGTGCTGGGAGTTGAGCCTGCACACCCACCACGGATAAGCTCCCTGCGCACCTCTGCCCGGCCTCTGCGTTCCCCCAACTGACTTCCTGTTCCAGCCCAGATCCACTGCGCCTCTCTGCGCCACCTCTGCATTCCTGCAACTAACTTCCTGCTCCAGCCCAGACCCAAAACGCACCGCTGTGATCTGAGCCTGCACTCCAATCACGGGTAAGCTCCCTGCGCCTTTCCGCCTTGCCTCTGCGTTACCGCAACTAAATTCCTGTTCCAGCCCAGACCCATATCGCACCGCTGGGAGATGAGACTGCGCACCTAGCGCGGGTAAGCTTCCTCTGCCCCTCTGCCCTGCCTCTGTGTTCCCCCAACTAACTTTCTGTTCCAGCCCAGAGCCAAAGCGCACCACTGGGACTTGAGCCAGCGCACCCGCCGCGGGTGATCTCACTCCACCCCACTTCCGCACCTCTGCGTTCTCGCAACTACGTTCCTGTTCCAGCCCAGATCCACATTGCACCGCTGGGAGCTGAGCCTGAGCACCCAATGCGGGAAAGCTCCCTCCGCGCCTGTGCCCCGAAACTGCGTTCCAGCAACTAACTTCCTGTTCCAGACCAGACACACTGCGCCCCTCTGCCCCACCTCTGCATTCCTGCAAATTTTAACCTGTTCCAGCCCAGAACCAAATCGCACTGCTGGGAGCTGAGCCTGCACACCCTCACTGGGTAAGCTCCCTGCGCCCCTCTGCCCCACTTCTGCGTTCCCGCGACTAACTTCCTGCTCCATCACAGACCCAAATCGCACCCCTGGGAGCTGACCCTTCACACCAGTCACAGGTAAGCTCTCTGCGCCCCTGTGCCCCGCCTCTGCGTTCCCATAACTAACTTCCTGTTCAAGCCCAGACACAAATCGCATCGCTGGGAGCTGAGCCAGGCCACCCGCCGCGGGTAAGCTCCCTGCGCCCCTCTGCCCCGCCTCTGCGTTCCCGCAACTAACTTCCTGTTCTATCCCAGACGCAATTCGCACGCTGGGTGCTGAGCCTGCGCACCCGCTGGTAAGCTCCCTGTGGCCTCTGCCCGGCCTCTGCGTTACCGCAACTAACTTCCTGTTCCAGCCCAGACCCAAATCGCAGCGCTGGGAGCTGAGCCTGCACACCCGCCGCTGGTAAGCTCCCTGCGCCCCTCTGCCCCGCCTCTGCGTTCCTGCAACTAACTTCCTATTCCAGCCCAGATCCACTGCGCCCCTCTGCCCCTCCTCTGCATTCCTGCAACTCACTTCCTGCTCGAGCCCAGACATAATTCGCATGCTGGGAGCTGAGCCTGCGCACCTGCCGGTAAGCTCCCTGCACAACCCTGCCTCCCCTCTGCATTCCCGCAACTAACTTCCTGTTCTAGCCCAGACAAAAGTCGCAGCGCTGGGAGCTGCTTCCGCGCACCCACCGCGGGTAAGCTCCCTGTGTCCCTCTGCCCTGCCTCTGCATTCACGCAACTAACTTCCTGTTCCAGCCGAGACCCAAATTGCACCGCTGGGAGCTGAGCCTGCGCACCCGCCGTGGGTAAGCTCCCTGTGTCCCTCTGCCCTGCCTCTGCATTCACGCAACTATCTTCCTGTTCCAGCGCAGACCCAAATTGCACCGCTGGGAGCTGAACCTGCGCACCCGCCGCGGGCAAGCTCCCTGCGCCCCTCTGCCCTGAAACTGCGTTCCCGCAACTAACTTCCTGTTCCAGCCCAGAACCACTGCGCCACTCTGCCCAACATCTGCATTCCTGCAAATTTTATCCTGTTCCAGACCAGAACCAAATCGCAGCATTGGGAGCTGAGCCTGCACACCCGTCGCGGGTAAGCTCCCTGCACCTCTCTGCCCCGCGTCTGCATTCCCGCGACCAACTTCCTGCTCCAGCCCAGACCCAAATCGCACCCCTGGCAGCTGACCCTTCACACGAGTCGCAAGTAATCTCCCTGCGCCCCTCTGCCCCGCCTCTGTGTCCCTGTAACTAACTTCCAGGTCCATCCCAGACCCAAATCGCAGCGCTGGGAGTTGAGCCTGGCCACACGCCGCGGGTAAGCTCCCTGCGCCCCTCTGCCCCGCCTCTGCGTTCCCGCAACTAACTTCCTGTTCTAATGCAGACCCAACTCGCACGCTGGGAGCTAAGCCTGCGCCCCCGCCGTTAAGCTGCCTGCGCCCTCTGGCCGGCGTCTGCGTTCCCGCAAATAACTTCCTCTTCCAGCCCCCGACCCAAGTCGCAGCGCTGGGAGCTGAGCCTGCACCCCAACCGCAGATAAGCTTCCTGCGCACCTCTTCCCCTCCTCTGCGTTCCCGCAACTGACTTCCTGTTCCAGCCCAGATCCATTGCGCCCCTCTGCCCCACCTCTGCACTCCTGCAACTAAATTCCTGCTCCAGCCCAGATCCAAATCGCACTGCTGGGAGCTGAGCCTGAACTCCAGTCGCGGGTAATCTCCCTGCGCCCCTCTGCCCCGCATCTGCGTTCCCGAAACTAAATTCTTGTTCCAGCCCAGACCCAAATCGCACCGCTGGGAGATGAGCCTGCGCACCTACCGCGGTTAAGCTTACTCCGCCCCTCTGCCCTGTCTCTGCGTTCCCCCAACTAACTTCCTGTTCCAGCCCAGTGCCAAATCGCACCACTGGGAGCTGAGCCAGCGCACCCACCGCGGGTGTGCTCCCTGTGCCCCTCTACCCCGCCTCTGCGTTCCCGCAACTAACTTCCTGTTCCAGCCCAGAAACAAATCGCAGCACTGGGAGCTGAGCCCGCACACCCTCCGCGGGTAAGCTCCCTCCGCCCCTCTTCCCTGCCTCTGCATTCACGCAACTACCTTCCTGTTCCAGCCCAGACACAAATTGCACCGGGGGAGCTGAGCCTGCGCACCCGCCGCGGGAAAGCTCCCTCCGCGCCTCTGCCCCGAAACTGCGTTCCAGCAACTAACTTCCTGTTCCAGCCCAGGCACACTGCGCCCCTCTGCCCCACCTCTGCATTCCTGAAACATTTAACCTGTTCCAGCCCAGAACCAAATCGCACCGCTTGGAGCTGAGCCTGCACACCCTCAGCGGGTAAGCTCCCTGCGCCCCTCTGCCCCGCTTCTGTGTTCCCGCGACTAAATTCCTACTCCAGCCCAGACCCAAATTGCACACCTGGGAGCTGACCTTTCACACCAGTCACGGTAAGCTCCCTGCGCCTCTGTGCCCCGCCTCTGCGTTACCGTAACTAACTTCCTGTTCTAGCCCAGACACAAATCGCACCGCTTTTGGAGCTGAGCCTGGCCACCCGCCATGGGTAAGCTCTCTACGCCTCTCTGCCCGGCCTCTGCATTCCTGCACATAACTTCCTGTTCAAGCCCAGAACCAAATCGCACCGCTGGGAGAAGAGCCTGCGCACCCCCCACGTTTAAGCTCCCTGCGCCCCTCTGGTCCGCCTCTGCGTTCCCGCAACTAACTTCTTATTCCAGCCCAGACCCACTGTGCCCCTCTGTCCCACCTCTGAATTCCTGGAACTAACTTCCTCTTCCAGCACAGACCCAAATCGCAGTGCTGTGAACTGAGCCTGCGCACCTGCCACGGGTAAGCTCCCTGCGGCCCTCAGGCCTGCCTCTGCATTCCCACCACTAACTTCCAGTTCTAGCCCAGACCCAATTCGCAGGCTGGGACCTGAGCCTGCACATCCGCTCGAAAGCTCCCTGCGCCCTCTGCCCTGCCTCTGCATTCCCGCAACTAACTTCCTGTTCTAGCCCAGACCCAAATCGCAGCGCTGCGACCTGAGCCTACACACCCGCTGCGGGTAAGCTCCCTGCACCCCTCTGCCCCGCCTCTGCGTTCCCACAAGTAACTTCCTGTTCCACCCCAGACCAAAATTGCACCACTGGGAGCTGAGCCTGTGCACCTGCTGCGAGTAAGCTCCGTGCGCCCATCCGACCCGCGTCTGCATTCCCGCAACTAACTTCCTGTTCTAGCCCAGACCCAAGTCGCAGCGCTGGGAACTGAATCCGCGCCCCCACCGCGGGTAATCTCCCTTCGCCCCTCTGGCCCGCCTCTGCGTTCCCGCAACTAACTTCCTCTTCCAGCCCAGACCCAAATCACACCGCTGGGAGCTGAGCGTGTGCACCCGCGGCGTGTAAGCTCCCTGCGCCCCTCTGCCCCACCTCTGTGTTCCCACGACTAACTTCCTGATCCAGCCCAGACCCAAATCGTACCCCTAGGAGCTGAGCCTGGGCACTCGTCGCGGGTAAGCTCCCTGCGCCCCTCTGACCACCCTCTGCGTTCCCGCGAGTAACTTCGTGTTAAAGTCCAGACACAAATCGCAGCGCTGGGAGCTGAGCCTGCACACCCGCCGCGGGTAAGCTCCCTGCTCCCCTCTGCCCCACCTCTGCGTTCCCGCAGCTAACTTCCTGTTCCAGCCCAGATCCAGTGCGCCCCTCTGCCCCCCATCTGCATTCCTGCAACTGACTTCCTGCTCCAGCACAGACCCATATCTCACACCTGGGAGCTGAGCCTGCACTCCAGTCACGTGCAAGCTCCCTGTGCACCTCTGCATCGCCTCTGGGTTGCCACAACAAACTTCCTGTTCCAGCCAAGACCCCAATCGCAGCGCTGGGAGCTGACCCTGCGCACACACCGCGGGTAAGCTCCCTGCAGCCCTCTGCCCCTCCTGTGCGATGCCGGAATTAACATCATGTTCTAGAACAGACACAAATCACACACTGGGAACTGAGCCTGCAGACCCGCCGCGGGTAAGCTCTCTGTGACCCTCTGCCCAGCTTCTGCGTTCCCGCGACTAACTTCCTGCTCCAGCCCAGACACAAATCACAACCCTGGGAGCTGAGCCTGCGCACTCGGGGCGAGTAAGATCCCTGCGCCCTTTTGCCCCGCCTCTGCGTTCCCGCAACTAACTTCCTCTTCCAGCCCAGACCAAAATCGCACCGCTGGGAGCTGAGCCAGCGCACCCGCGGCGTGTAAGCTCTATGCGCCCCTCTGCTCCGCCTCTGCATTCCCGCAACTAATTTCCTGTGCCAGCATAGACACAAATCGCAGAGCTGGGAGCTGAGGCCGAGCACGCGACGCATGTATGCTTCCTGCGCCCCTCTGCCGTGCCTCCGCGTTCCCGCAACTAACTTCCTATTCAAGCCCAGACACAAACCGCAGCGCTGGGAGCTGTGCCTGCACAACCGCCGCGGGTAAGCTCTCTGCGACCCTCTGGCCCGCCTCTGCATTCCTGAAACTAAATTCCTGTTCCAGCCCAGAACCACTTCGCACCTCTGCCCTACCTCTGCATTCCTGCAACTAACTTCCTGCTCAAGCACAGACCCAAATCGCAGCCCTGGGAGCTGAGCCTGCACTAGAGTCTCGTGTAAGCTCCCTGCGCACATCTGACTCGCCTCTGCATTCCCGCAACAAACTTCCTGATCCAGCCCAGACCCAAATCGCAACGCTGGGAGCTGAGCCTGCGCAACCGCCGCAGGTAAGCTCCCTGCGCCCCTCTGCCACGCCTCTGCATTCCCGCAACTAAATTCCTGTTCCAGACCAGAACCACTGCGCCCCTCTGCCCCTCGTCTGCATTCCTACAAATAACTTACTGCTCCAGCCCAGACCCAATTCGCACGCTGTGAGCTGAGCCTGCGCACCCACCGGGTAGCTCCCTGCGCCCTCTGCCCGGCCTCTGCGTTCCCGCAACTAACTTCCTGTTCCAGCCCAGACCCAAATCCCAGCGCTGGGAGCTGAGCCTGTACACCCGCCGAGGGTAAGCTCCCTGCGCCCCTCTGCCCAGCCTCTGAGTTCCCGCAACTAACTTCCTATTCCAGCCCAGATCCACTGCGCCCCTCTGCCCCTCCTCTGCATTCCTGCAACTAACTTCCTGCTCCAGCCCAGACCCAATTAACACGCTGGGAGTTGAGCCTGCGCACCCGCGGGTAAGTTCCCTGGGCAGCTCTGCCTCGCCTCTGCGTTCCTGCAACTAACTTCCTGTTCAAGGCCAGACACAAATCGCACCGCTGGGAGCTGAGCCTGCATACCCGCCGCGGGTGTGCTCCCTGCGCCCCTCTGCCCGGCCTCTGCATTCCTGCAAATAACTTCCTGTTCAAGCCCAGACCCATATCACACCGGTGGGAGCTGAGCTTGCGCACCCACCGCGTGTAAGCTCCCTGCGCCCCTCTGCACGCACTCTCCGTTCCCACAACTCACTTCCTGTTCCAGCCCAGACCCAAATCGCAGCGCTGGGAGGTGAGCCTGCGCACTTGCGGTGAGGAAGATCCCTGCGACCTTCTGCCCCGCCTCTGCGTTCCCGCAACTACATTCCTCTTCCAGCCCAGACCCAAATCACACCGCTGGGACCTGAGCCTGCGCACCCGCGGCGTGTAAGCTCCCTGCGCCCCTCTGTCCCGCATCTGCGTTCCCGCAACTAACTTCTGGTTCCAGCCCAGACCAAAATCGCACCACTGGGAGCTGAGCCTGCGCACCCACGGAGGGTAAGCTTCCTCCGCCCATCTGCCCTGTGTCTGCATTCCCGCAACTAACTTCCTGTTCCAACCTAGAGCCAAATCGCACCACTGGGAGCTGTGCCAGCGCACCCGCCGCGGGTGACCTCCCTGCGCCCCTCTGCCCCACTTCTGTGTTCCCACAACTAACTTCCTGTTCCAGCCCATACCCACTGCGCCCCTCTGCCCCACATCTGCATTCCTGCCAGTAACTTCCTCTTTCAGCCCAGACCCCAGTCGTAGCGCTTGGAGCTGACCCTGCGCACCGGCCTCGGGTTAGCTCCCTGCAGCACTCTGCCCCTCCTCTGCGTTCCCGCAACTAACATCCTGTTCCAGCCCAGACACAAATCGCACACTGGCAGCTGAGTCTGCACACCCACCGTGGGTAAGCTCCCTACGCCTCTCTGCCCGGCCTATGCATTCCGGCAAATAATTTCCTGTACAAGCCCAGACCCACATCGCACCGCTGGGAGCTAAGCCTGCGCACCCACCGCGGGTAAACTCACTGCGCCCCTCTGCCCGCCCTCTGCGTTCCCGCAACTAACTTCCTGTTCGAGCCCAGACACAAATCGCAGCCCTGGGAGCTGAGCCTGCACACCCGCCTCGGGTAAGCTCCCTGTGCCCTTCTGTCCCGCCTCTGCGTTCCCGCAATTAACTTCCTGTTCCAGCCCGGACCAAAATAGCACCGCTGGGAGCTGAGCATGTGCACCTGCTACGAGAAAGGTCCCTGCGCCCATCTGACCCGCGTCTGCATTCCCGTAACTAACTTCCTGTTCTAGCCCAGACCCAAGTCGCAGCGCTGGGAACTGAATCCGCGCACCTGCCATGGGTAATCTCAGTTCGCCCCTCTGGCCAGCATCTGCGTTCCCGCAACTAACTTCCTCTTCCAGCCCAGACACAAATCGCACCGCTGGGAGCTGAGCCCCAGCACCCGCCGCATGTAAGCTCCCTGCGCCCCTCTGCCGTGCCTCTGCATTCCCGCAACTAACTTCCTGTTTAAGCCCAGCACAAATCGCAGTGCTGGGAGCTGAGCCTGGACACCCGCCGCTGGTAAGCTCCCTGCGCCCCTCTGCCCCACCTCTGCATTCCCGTAAGTAACTTCCTGTTCAAACCCAGACACAAATCGCACCGCTGGGAGCTGAGCCTGCACTCCTGCCACGGGTAAGCTCCCTGGCCCCGTCTGCCCGGCCTCTGCATTCCTGCAAATAACTTCCTGTTCCAGCCCAGACCGAAATCGCACCGCTGGGAGCTGAGCCTGCACACCCGCCACGGGTAAGCTCTCTGCGCCCCTCTGCCCAGCTTCTGCATTCCCGCGACTAACTTCCTGCTCCAGCCCAGACCCAAATCGCACCCCTGGGAGCTGAGCCTGCGCACACGACGAGGGTAAGCTTCTTGCGCCCCTCTGCCCTCCCCCTGCGTTCCCGCGAGTAACTTCCTGTTCCAGCCCAGAACCAAATCGCAGCGCTGTGAGCTGAGCCTTTGCATCCGCCGGTAAGTTCCCTCCGCCCTCTGCCCGGCCTCTGCGTTCCCACAACTAACTTCCTGTTCCAGCCCAGACCCAAATCGCAGCGTTGGGAGGTGGGCCTGCGCACTCGGGGCGAGTAAGGTCCCTGCGCCCTTCTGCCCCGCCTCTGCGTTCCCAGAACTAACTTCCTCTTCCAGCCCAGACTCAAATCGCAGGCCTGGGAGCTGAGACCGAGCACCCGCCGCATATAAGCTCCCTGCGCCCCTCTGCCCTGCCTCTGCGTTCCCGCAACTAACTTCCTGTTAAAGCCCAGAAACAAATCGCAGCACTGGGAGCTGAGCCTGGACACCCACCGCGGATAAGCTCCCTGCGACCCTGTGGCCCGCTTCTGCGTTCCTGCAACTAACTTCCTGTTCCAGCACAGACCCAAATCGCAGCACTGGGAGGTGAGCCTGCGCACTCGCGGCGAATAAGATCCCTGCGCCCTTCTACCCCACCTCTGCGTTCCCGCAACTAAATTCCTCTTCCAGCACAGACACAAATCACACCGCAGGGAGCTGAGCCTGCGCACCCGCGGCGTGTAAGCTCCCTGCGCACCTCTGCCCCACCTCTGCGTTCCCGCAACTAACTACCTGTTACAGCCCAGACCCAAATCGCACTGCTGGGTGCTGAGCCTGCGCACCCACGGAGGGTAAGCTTCCTCCGCCCATCTGCCCCGCCTCTGCGTTCCTGCAACTAACTTCCTGTTCCAACCCAGACACAAATCGCAGCGCCTTGAGATGAGCCTGCTCACTCGCAGCGAGTAAGATCCCTGTGCCCTTCTGCCCCGCCTCTGCGTTCCCGCAGCTAACTACCTGTACCAGCACAGACCCACTGTGCCCCTCGGTCCCACCTCTGCGTTCCCACAACTAACTTCCTTTTCCAGCCCAGACCCCTATCGCATCGCTGGGAGCTGAGCCTGCGCACACATTCCCGTTAAGCTCCCTGCGCACATCTGTCCCGCCTCTGCGTTCCCGCGCCTAAATTCCTGTTACAGCCCAGACCCAAATCGCAGCCCTGGGAGCTGAGCCTGCGCACCTATCGCCGGTAAGCTCCCTGCGCCCCTCAGCCCCGCCTCAGCATTCCCGTGCCCAACTTCCTGTTACAGCCCAGACGCACTGCGCCTCTCTGCCCCACCTCTGCATTCCCGTAAGCAACTTCCTGTTCAATCCCAGACACAAATCGCACCACTGGGAGCTGACCCTGCACACCCGCCATGGGTAAGCTCCCTGCGCCCCTCTGCTCTGCCTCTGCGTTCCCGCAACTAACTTCCTGTTCCAGCCCAGACCCAAATCGCAGCGCTGGGAGCTCAGTCTGCACACTCGCCTCGGGTAAGCTCTCTGCGTCCCTCTGCCCAGCTTCTGCGTTCCCGCGACTAACTTCATGCTCCAGCCCAGACCCAAATCGCACCCCTGGGAGCTGAGCCTGCGCACACGTCGCGGGTAAGCTCCCTGCGCCCCTCTGCCCTCCATCTGCATTCCCGCGAGAAACTTCCTGTTCCACCCCAGAACCAAATCGCAGCGCTGTGAGCTGAGCCTTCGCATCCGCTGGTAAGCTCCCTCCGCCCTCTGCCCGGCCTCTGAGTTCCCGCAACTAACTTCCTCTTCCAGCCCAGACATAAACCGTAGCACTGGCAGCTGAGCCTGCACACCCGCCACGGGTAAGCTCCCTGTGCCCCTCTGCCCCACTTCTGCGTTCCGGGAACTAACTTCCTTTTCCAGCTCAGACCCAAATCGCAGCGCTGGGAGCTGAGCCCACGCACCCCCCACGGGTAAGCTCCCTGCGCCCCTCTGGCCCTCCTCTTCGTTCCCGCAACTAACTTCCTGTTCCAGCCCAGACCCACTGCACCCCTCTGTCCCACCTCTGCATTCCTGGAACCAACTTCCTCTTCCAGACCAAACCCAAATCACAGCGATGGGAGCTGAGCCTGCGCACCAACCGCGGGTAAGCTGCCTGCGCCCCTCTGCCCCGCCTCTGCGTTCCGACCACTAACTTCCTGTTCAGGCCCAGACCCAATTCGCACGGTGGGACCTGAGCCTGTGCATCCGCCGGTAAGCTCCCTGCGCCCTCTGCCCGGCCTCTACCTTCCCGCATCTAACTTCCTGTTCCAGCCCAGCCCCAAATCGCAGCGCTGGGAGCTGAGCCTGCACACCCGGAGCGGGTAAGCTCCCTGCCCACCTCTGCCCCGCCTCTGCGTTCCCGCAACTAACTTCCTGTTCCAGCACAGACACAAATCGCAGCGCTGGGAGCTGAGCCCTAGCACCCGCCACATGTAAGCTCCCTGCGCCCCTCTGCCGTGCTTCTGCGTTACTGCAACTAACTTCCTGTTCAAGCCCAGACACAAATCGCAGCGCTGGGAGCTGAGCCTGGACACCCGCGGCGCGTAAGCTCCATGAGACATTCTGGCCGGCCTCTGCGTTCCTGCAACTAACTTCCTGTTCCAGCCCATACCCAAAAAACAGCACTGGGAGCTGAGCCTGCGCACTCGGGGCGAGTAAGATCCCTGCGCCCTTCTGCCCCGGATTTGCGTTTCCACATCTAACTTCCTCTTCCAGCCCAGACTCAAATCGCACAGCTGGGAGCTGAGCCTGCGCACCCGCGGAGTGTAAGCTCCCTGCGCCCCTCTGCCCCGCCTCTGCGCTCCCGCAAGTAACATCCTGTTCCAGTCCAGACACAAATTGCAGTGCAGGGAGCTGAGCCCGAGCACCCGCCACATGTAAGCTCCCTGCCCTCCTCTGCCATGCCTCTGCGTTCCCGCAACTAACTTCCTATTCAATCTCAGACACAAATCGCAGCTCTGGGTGCTGAGCCTGGACACCCGCCGCAGGTAATCTCCCTTCACCCCTCTGGCCTGCCTCTGCGTTCTCGAAACTAACTTCCTCTTCCAGCCCAGACCCAAATCGCACAGCTGGGAGCTGAGCCTGCGCACCCGCGGCGTGTAAGCTCCCTGCGCCCCTCTGCCCCGCCTCTGCGTTCCCGCAACTAAATTCCTGTTCCAGCCCAGATACAAATCGCAGCGCTGGGAGCTGAGCCCGAGCACCCGCCACATGTAAGCTCCCTGCGCCCCTCTGTCGTGTCTCTGCGTTCCCGCAACTAACTTCCTGTTCAAGCCCAGACACAAATCGCAGCGCTTGCTGCTGAGCCTGGACACATGCCACGAGTTAGCTCCCTTCGACAATCTGGCCCACCTCTGCTTTCCTGCAACTAACTTCCTGTTCCAGCCCAGATCCAAATCGCAGCGCTTTGAGCTGAGCCTGCGCTCTCGCGGCGAGGAAGATCCCTGCTTCATTATGCCCCGCCTCTGCATTCCTGCAACTAACTTCCTGCTCCAGCAGAGACCCAAATCGCGCTCTTGGGAGCTGAGCCTCCACTCCAGTCACATGCAAGCTCCCTGCGCACCTCTGCCTCGCTTCTGCGTTCCCGCAACAAACTTCGTGTTTCAGCCTAGACCCCAATCGCATCGCTGGGAGCGGACCCTGCGCACCCGCCACGGGTAAGCTCCCTGCAACCCTCTGCCCCTCCTCTGCGTTCCCGCAACTAACATCCTGTTCTAGAACAGACAAAATCACACACTGGGAGCTGAGCCTGCACTCCCGCCACGGGTAAGCTCTCTGTGCCCCTCTGTCCAGCGTCTGCGTTCCCGCGACTATCTTCCTGCTCCAGCCCAGAGCCAAATCTCACCCCAGGGAGCTGAGCCTGCCCACACGTCGCGGGTAAGCTCCTGCGCCCCTCTGACCCCCCTTTGCATTCCCGCGAGTAACTTCCTGTTCCAGCCCAGAACCAAATCGCAGCACTGGGAGCTGAGCCTGTGCACCCACCGGTAAGCTTCCTCCGCCCTCTGCCTGCCCTCTGCGTTCCCGCAACTACCTTCTTGTTCCAGCCCAGACCCAAATCACACCGCTGGGAGCTGAGCCTGCGCACCCGCCGCGGGTAAGCTCTCGGCGCCCCTCTTCCCAGCTTAGGCCTTCCCGTGACTAACTTCCTGCTCCAGCCCAGACCCAAATTGCAGCGCTGGGAGTTGAGCCCACGCACCCCCCACGGGTAAGCTCCCTGCGCCCCTCTGGCCTGCCTCTGCGTTCCCGCAACTAACTTCCTGTTCCAGCCCAGACCCACTGCGCCCCTCTGTCCCACCTCTGCATTCCTGGAACTAACTTCTTCTTCCAGCCAAGAAACAAATCACACCGTTGGGAGCTGAGCCTGTGCACCCGCGGCGTATAAGCTCCCTGCACCCCTCTGCCCCGCGTCTGCGTTCCCGAAACTAAATTCCTGTTCCAGCCCACACACAAATCGCAGCGCTGGGAGCTGAGCCCGAGCACCCGCCGCATGTAAGGTCCCTGCGGCCCTCTGTCATGCCTCTGCATTCCCGCAACTAACTTCCTGTTCAAGCCCATAGACAAATCGCAGCCCTGCGAGCTCAGCCTGGACACCCGCCGCGGGTAAGCTCCCTGCGACCCTCTGGCCCACTTCTGAGTTCCTGCAAGTAACTTCCTGTTCCAGCCCAGACCCAAATCACAGCGCTGGGAGGTGAGCCTGCGCACTCGCGGCGAGTAACTTCCCTGTGCACTTCTGCCCTGCCTCTGTGTTCCCGCAACTAAATTCCTCTTCCAGCCCAGACCCAAATCACACCGATGGGAGCTGAGCCTGCGCACCCGCGGCGTGTAAGCTCCCTGCGACCCTCTGCCCTGCCTCTGCGTTCCCGCAACCACCTTCCTGTTCCAGCCTAGAGCCAAATCGCACCACTGGGAGCTGTGCCAGCGCACCCGCCGCGGGTGAGGTCCCTGCACACCGCTGCCCCACCTCTGTGTTCCCGCAACTAACTTCCTGTTCCAGCCCAGACCCACTGCGCCCCTCTGCCCCACCTCTGCATTCCTGCGAGTAACTTTCTCTTCCAGTCCAGACCCCAATCGCAGCGCTTGGAGCTGAACCTGCGCAGCCGCCGCAGGTAAGCTCCCTGCAGACCTCTGCCCCTCCTCTTCTTTCTCGCAACTAACATCCTGTTCTAGCCCAGACACAAATCGCACACTGGGAGCTGAGCCTGCACACCCGCCGTGGGTAAGCTCCCTACGCCTCTCTGCCCGGCCTCTGCATTCCTGCAAATAACTTACTGTTCAAGCCCAGAACCACATCGCACCGATGGGAGCTGAGCCTGTGCACCCACCGCCGGTAAGCTCCCTGCGCCCCTCTGCACGCCCTCTCCGTTCCCGCAACTAACTTCCTGTTTCAGCCCAGACCCAAATCTCAGCCGTGGGAGCTGAGGCTGCGCACATGTCACGGGTAAACTCCCTGCGCCACTCTGCACCCCCCTCTGCATTCCTGCGAGTAACTTACTGTTCAAGCCCAGAACCAAATCGCAGCGCTGGGAGCTGAGACTGCACACCCACCGGTAAGCTCCCTCTGCCATCTGCCCGGCCTCTGCATTCCCGCAACTAACTTCCTGTTCCAGCCCAGACCCACATCGCAGCGCTGGGAGCTGAGCCTGCGCAGCCGTCCCGGGTAAGCTCCCTGGGCCCACCTGTCCCGCCTCTGTGTTCCCAGGACTAACATCCTGTTCCAGCCCAGACCCAAATCGCAGCACTGGGAGCTGAGCCTGCGCACCTGTCGCAGGTAAGCTCCCTGCGCCCCTCAGACCCACCTCAGCTTTCCCGCGCCTAACTTCCTGTTCCAGCCCAGACACACTGCGCCTCTCTGCCCCACCTCTGCATTCCCTCAAGTAACTTCGTGTTAAAGCCCAGACCCAAATCGCACCGCTGGGAGCTGAGCCTGCACACCCGCCGCAGGTAAGCTCTCTGCGCCGCTCTGCCCAGCTTAGGAGTTCCCGAGACTAACTTCCTGCTCCAGCCCAGACCCAAATCGCAGCGCCGAGAGTTGAGCCCATGCACACCCCGCGGGTAGGCTCCCTGCACCCCTCCGGCCCGCCTCTGCGTTCCTGCAACTAACTTCCTTTTCCAGCCCAGACCCACTGCGCTCCTCGGTCCCACCTCTGCATTCCTGGAACTAACTTCCTCTTCCAGCCCAGACCCAAATCGCACTGCTGGGAGCTGAGCCTGCACACCCGCCGTGGGTAAGCTCTCTGTGCCCCTCTGCCCAGCATCTGCGTTCCTGCAACTAACTTCCTGTTCCACGCCAGACCCAAATGTTAGCACCGGAAGCTGAGACTGCGCACACGTCGCGGGTAAGCTCCCTGCGCCCCTCTTCCCCCCCTCTGCATTCCCACGAGTAACTTCCTGTTCCAGCCCAGAACCAAATCGCAACACTGGGAGCTGAGCCTGCACACCCGCCGGTAAGCTCCCTCTGCCCTCTGCCGGCCTCTGCGTTCCCGCAACTAACTTCCTGTTCCAGCCCAGACCCACATAGCAGCGCTGGGAGCTGAGCCTGTGCACCCGTCCCGGGTAAGCTCCCTGCTCCCATCGGTACCGCCTCTGTGTTCCCAGGACTAACTTCCTGTTCCAGCCCCGACCCACTGTGCCCCTCTGTCCCACCTCTGCATTCCTGGAAGTAACTGGCCATGCTCAGCTCCCAGCACTGCGATTGGGGTCTGGGCTGGAACAGGAAGTTTGTTGCGGGAACGCAGAGGCGAGGCAGAGCTGCGCAGGGAGCTTGCACGTGACTGGAGTGCAGGCTCATCTCCCAGGTGTGTGATTTGGGCCTGTGCAGGAGAAGGAAGTTAGTTGCAGGAATGCAGAGGTGGGGCAGAGGGGCTCAGGGAGCTCACCCGCGCTGGATACGCTGGCACAGCTCCCAGCGATGCGATTTGGCTCTGGGCCGGAACAGGAAGTTAGTTGCGGGAATGCAGAGGCAGGGCAGATGGGCGGAGGAAGCTTACCCTCGGTAGGTGTGCAGGCTCAGCTCCCAGCGGTGCGATTTGGGTCTGCTCTGGAACAGGAAGTTAGTCCTGGGAACGCAGAGGCACGGCAGAGGGGCGCAGGGAGCTTACATGTGGCGGGTGCTCGGGCTCAGCTCCCAGCGCTGCGATTTGGGTCTGGTCTGGAACAGGAAGTTAGTTGCGGAAACGCAGAGGCAGGGAAGAGGGCGCAGGGAGCTTACCGGTGGGTGCTCAGGCTCAGCTCCCAGCGTGCAAATTGGGTCTGGGCTGGAGCAGGAAGTTAGTTGCAGGAATGCAGATGGGGGGCAGCGGGGCGCAGTGGATCTGGGCTGGAACAGGAAATTTGTTGTGGGAACGCAGAGGCGGGGCAGAGGGGCGCAGGGAGCTTACCCGCGGCGGGTGTGCAGGCTCAGCTCCCAGCCCTGTGATTTGTGTCTGGGCTGGAACAGGAAGTTAGTTGCGGGAACGGAGAGGGCGGGCAGAGGGGCGCCGAGAGCTTACCCGCGGTGGGTGCGCAGGCTCAGCTCCCAGCGGTGCGATTTGGGTCTGGGCTAGAACAGGAAGTTAGTTGCGGGAACGCAGAGGCAAGGCAGAGTTGCGCAGGGAGCCTACCGGCGGGTGCGCAGGCTCAGCTCCCAGCGTGGGAAGTGGGTCTGGGCTGGAGCAGGAAGTTAGTTGCAGGGATGCAGAGGAGGGGCAGAGAGCCTAAGTGGATCTGGGCTTTAATAGGAAGTTAGTTGCGGGAACACAGAGGCGGGGCAGAGGTGCGCAGGGAGCTTACCAGCGGCGGGTGTGCAGGCTCAGCTCCCAGCGCTGCGATTTGTTTCCGGACTGAAACAGGAAGTTAGTTGCGGGAACGCAGATGCCGGGCAGAAGACGCAGGGAGCTTACCGGCGGGTGCGCAGGCTCAGCTCCCAGCATGCGAATTGGGTCTGGGCTGGAGCAAGAAGTTACTTGGAGGAATGCAGAGGTGGGGCAGAGTGGCGCAGTGGATCTGGACTGGAACAGGAAGTTAGTTGCGGGAACGGAGAGGCAGGGCAGAGGGGTACAGGGATCTTACCAGTGGCGGGTGTGCAGGCTCAGCTCCCAGCGCTGCGATTTGGGGCTTGGCTGGAACAGGAAGTTAGTTGCAGGAACGCAGAGGCCGGGCAGAGGGCGCAGGGAGCTTACCGGTGTATGCACAGGCTCAGCTCCCAGCGTGCGTATTGGGTGTGGGCTACAACAGGAAGTTAGTGGTGGGAATGCAGAGGTGGGGCAGAGGGGCGCAGGGAGCTTTCCCGCGGCGGGTGCACAGGCTCAGCTCCCAGCGCTGCGATTTGGGTCTGGGCTGGAAGAGGAAGTTAGTTCCAGGAATGCAGAGGTGGGACAGAGGGGTGCAGTGAGTCTGGGCTGGATCAGGAAGTTAGTTGTGGGAACGCAGAGGCGGGGCAGAGGGGCGCAGGGAGCTTACCTGCGGCTGGTGCGCAGGCGCAGCTCCCAGCGGTGCGATTTGGGTCTGGGCTGGAACAGGAAGTTTGTTGCGGGAACGCAGAGGCGAGGCAGAGGTGCGCAGGGAGCTTACACATGACTGGAGTGCAAGCTCAGCTCCCAGGGGTGCGATTTGGGTCTGGGCTGGAACAGGAAGTTAGTTGGGGGAACGCAGAGGCGGGCCAAAGTGGCGCAGGGAGCTTACACGCAGCGGGTGCGCAGGCTCAGCTCCCAGCGGTGCGATGTGGGTCTGGGCTAGCACAGGAAGTTAGTTGCGGGAACGAAGAGGTGAGGCAGAGTTGCGCAGGGAGCTTACCAGCGGGTGCGCAGGCTCAGCTCCCAGCGTGTGAATTGGGTCTGGGATGGAGTAGGAAGTTAGTTGCAGGAATGCAGAGGAGGGGCAGAGGGGCGCAGTGGATCTGGGCTGGAATAGGAAGTTAGTTGCAGGAACGCAGAGGCGGGGCAGAGGGGCGCAGGGAGCTTACCCGCGGCGGTTGCGCAGGCTCAGCTCCCAGCGTTGCGGTTTGGGTCTGGGTTGGAACAGGAAATTTGTTGGGGGAATGCAGAGGCGAGACAGATATGCGCAGGGAGCTTACATGAGACTCGAGTGCAGCCTCAGCTCCCAGCGCTGCGATTTGGGTCTGGGCTTTAACAGGAAGTTAGTTGTGGGAACACAGAGGCACAGCAGAGGGGCGCAGGGAGCTTACATGCGGCGTGTGGTCGGTCTCAGCTCCCAGCACTGCGATTTGTGTCTGGGCTGGTACAGGAAGTTAGTTGCGGGAACACAGAGGCGAGGCAGAGGGGCGCAGGTTGCTTACAATCTGCGGGTGCTCAGGCTCAGCTCCCAGTGGTGCGATTTGGGTCTTGGCTGGAAGAGGAAGTTAGTTGCGGGAATGCAGAGGCGGGGCAGAAGGGTGCAGGGATCTTACTCGCCCCAAGTGCGCAGTCTCAGCTCCCAGCGCTGCGATTTGGTTCTGGGCTGGAACAGGAAGTTACTCGCGGGAATGCAGGGGGGGGGCAGAGGGGCGCAGGGAGCTTACCCGCGAAGTTTGCGCAGGCTCAGCTCCCAGGGGTGAGATTTGGGTCTGGGCTGGAGCAGGAAGTTAGTCGCGGGAATGCAGAAGCTGGGCAGAGTGGCACAGAGAGCTTACCCGAGGCGGGTGTGCAGGCTCAGCTCCCAGTGTGTGATTTGTGTCTGTTCTAGAACAGGATGTTAGTTGCGGGAACGCAGAGGAGGGGCAGAGTGCGGCAGGGAGCTTACCCACGGCGGGTGCGCAGGGTCAGCTCCCAGCGCTGTGATTGGGGTCTGGGCTGGAACAGGAAGTTTTTGCGGGAACGCAGAGGCGAGGCAGAAGTGTGCAGGGAGCTTGAACGTGACTGGAGTGCAGGGTCAGCTCCCAGCGGTGCGATTTGGGTCTGTGCATGAGCAGGAAGTTAGTTGCAGGAATGCAGAAGTGGGGCAGAGGGGCGCACTGGATCTGGGCTGGAACAGGAAGGTAGTTGAGGGAACGCAGAGGCGGGGCAGAGGGGCGCAGGGAGCTTACCCGCGGCGGGTGTGCAGGCTCAGCTCCCAGGGGTGCGATTTGTGTCTGGGCTTGAACAGGAAGTTACTTGCGGGAATGCAGATGTGGGGCAGAGGTGCAGAGTGCGTCTGGGATGGAACTGGAAGTGAGGCACTGGAATGCTGAGGCGGGGCTGAGGGGCACAGGGAGCTTACCCGCGACAGGTGCGCAGGCTCAGCTCTCAGGGCTGCGATTTGAGTCTGGGCTGGAACAGGAATTTAGTCCTGGGAACGCAGATGCAGGACAGATGTGCGCAGGGAGCTTTCCCGGGACGTGTGTGCAGCTTCAGCTCCCAGCGCTGCAATGTGGGTCAGGGCTGGAACAGGAAGTTAGATGTGGGAACGCAGAGGTGGGGCAGAGGGGCGCAGTGGGTCTGGGCTGGCACAGGAAGTTAGTTGCAGGAACACAGAGGTGGGCCAGATGGGCGCAGGGAGCTTACCCGCGGCGGGTGTGCAGGCTCAGCTCCCAGCGCTGCGATTTGGGTGTGAGCTGGAACAGGAACTTAGTTGTTGCAGGAACGCAGAGGCCAGGCAGATGGCAGAGGGAGCTTCCTGGCGGGTGCGCAGCCTCAGCTCCCAGCACTGCATTTGGTTCTGGGCTGGAACAGGAAGTTTCTCGCGGGAAGGCAGAGGGGGGGCAGAGGGGCGCAAGGAGCTTACCCGTGACGTTGGCGCAGGCTCAGCTCCCAGGGGTGAGATTTGGATCTGGGCTGGAGCAGGAAGTTAGTCGCGGGAACGCAGAAGCTGGGCAGAGGGGCACAGAGAGTTTACCCGCGGCGAGTGTGCAGGCTCAGCTCCCAGTGTGGGATTTCTGTCTGGGCTAGAACAGGACGTTAGTTGCGGGTACGCAGAGGAGGTGCAGAGGGCTGCAGGGAGCTTACCCGCGGCGGGTGCGCAGGGTCAGTTCCCAGCGCTGCGATTGGGGTCTCGGCTGGATCAGGATGTTTGTTGCGGGAACGCACAGGCAAGGCAGAGGTGCGCAGGGACCTTGCATGTGACTGCAGTGCAGGCTCAGCTCCCAGGGGTGCGATTTGGGTCTGTGCTGGAGCAGGAAGTTAGTTGCAGGAATGCAGAGGTGGGGCAGAGGGGCGCAGTGAGTCTGGGCTGGAACAGGACGTTAGGCGCGGTAACGCTGAGGCGGGGCTGAGGGGCGCAGGGAGCTTACCCGCGACAGGTGCCCAGGCTCAGCTCCCAGGGCTGCGATTTGGGTCTGGGCTGGAGCAGGAAGTTAGTTGCAGGAATGCAGAGGTGGGGCAGAGGGGCGCAGTGAGTCTGGGCTGGAACAGGACGTTAGGCGCGGTAACGCTGAGGCGGGGCTGAGGGGCGCAGGGAGCTTACCCGCGACAGGTGCCCAGGCTCAGCTCCCAGGGCTGCGATTTGGGTCTGGGCTGGAGCAGGAAGTTAGTCCTGGGAACGCAGAGGCGGAACAGAAGGGCGCAGGGAGCTTACCCGGGACGGGTGCGCAGGCTCAGATCCCAGCACTGCGATGTGGGTCTGGGCTGGAACAGGAAGTTAGTTGCGGGAATGCAGAGGCGGGGCAGAGGGGCGCAGGGAGCTTACCCATGGCAGGTGTGCAAACTCAGATCCCAGCGGTGTGATTTGTGTCTGGGCTTGAACAGGAAGTTACTTACGGTATTGCAGAGGTGGGGCAGATGGTCGCAGTGCGTCTGGGCTGGAACAGGAAGTTAGGCGCAGGAATGCTGAGGCGGGGATGAGGGGCGCAGGGAGCTTACCCGCGACAGTTGCGCAGGCTCAGCTCCCAGGGCTGCGATTTGGGTCTGGGCTGGAACAGGAAGTTAGTCCTGGGAACGCAAAGGTGGGACAGATGGGCGCAGGGATCTTACCCGGGACGTGTGCGCAGGCTCAGCTCCCAGGGGTGCAATGTGGGTCTGGGCAGGAACAGGAAGTTAGTTCTGGGAACGCAGAGGTGGGGCAGAGGGGCGCAGTGGGTCTGGCCTGGAACAGGAAGTTAGTTGCGGGAACGCAGAGGCTGGCCAGATGTGCGCAGGGAGCTTACCCTCGGCGGGTGTGCAGGCTCAGCTCCCAGCGCTGCGATTTGCGTGTGGGCTGGAACAGGAAGTTACTCGCGGGAACGCAGAAGGGTAGTAGAGGGGCGCAGGGAGCTTACCCGCGACGTGTGCGCAGGCTCAGCTCCCATGGGTGTGATTTGGGTCTGGGCTGGATCAGGAAGTTAGTCGCGTTAACACAGAAGCTGGGCAGAGATGCACACAGAGCTTACCCGCGGCGAGTGTGCAGGCTCAGCTCTCAGCGGTGCGATTTGGGTCTGCGCTTGAACACGAACTTACTTACGGGAATGCAGATGTGGGGCAGAGGGGCGCAGTGCATCTGGTCTGGAACAGGAAGTTAGGCACAGGAACGCTGAGGTGGGGCTGAGGGTCGCTGGGAGCTTACCCGCGACAGGTGCGCAGGCTTAGCTCCCAGGGCTGCGATCTGGGTCTGGGCTGGAACAGGAAGTTATTCAGCGAACGCATAGGCGGGACAGATGGGTGCAGGGAGCTTACCCGGGACATGTGCGCAGGCTCAGCTCACAGCGCTGCGATTTGGTTCTGGGCTGGAACAGGAAGTTACTCGCGGTAACGCAGAGGGAGGGCAGAGGGGCGCCGGGAGCTTACCCGGGATGGGTGCGTAGGCTCAGCTCCCAGGGATGCGATTTGGGTCTGGTCTGGAGCAGGAAGTTAGTCGCAGGAACACAGAAGCGGGGCAGCGGGGCGCAGAGAGCTAACCCCTGGCGGGTGCACAGGGTCAGCTTCCAGCGCTGCGATTTGGGTCTCGGCTGGAACAGGAAGTTAGTTGTGGGAATGCAGAGGTGGGGCAGAGGGGCGCAGTGGGTCTGGGCTGGAACAGGAAGTTAGTTGCCGGAACGCAGATGCGGGGCAGAGGTGCGCAGGGAGCTTACTCGCGGCGGGTGCGCAGGCTCAGCTCCCAGCTCTGCAATTTGGGACTGGCCTGGAACAGGAAGTTAGTCGTGGGAACACAGAGGCGGGGCAGAGGGGCGCAGGGAGGTTACCCGCGACGTGTGTGCAGGCTCAGCTCCGAGGGGTGCGATTTGATTCTGGGCTGGAGCAGGAAGTTAGTTGCGGGAACGCAGAGGTGGGAAAGAGGGGCGCAGTGAGCTTACCCGCGGTGGGTGCGCAGGCTCAGCTCCCAGCTGTGCAATTTGGGTGTGGGCTGGAAAAGGATGTTCGTTGTAGGAATGCAGAGGTGGGGCAGTGGGGCGCAATTGGTGTCGGATGGAACAGGAAATTAGTTGCGGGAACGCAGAGGCCGGCCAGAGGTGCTCAGGGAGCTTATCCGTGGCGGGTGCGCAGGCTCAGCTCCCAGCGCTGTGATTTGGGTCTGGGCTGGAACAGGAAGTTAGTCGCGGGAACACAGATTTGGGGCAGAGGGTTGCAGGGAGCTTACCCGCGGCGGGTGTGCAGGCTCAGCTCCCATCGATGCGATTTGGGTCTGGGCTTGAACAGGAAGTTTCTTGCGGGAACACAGAAGCGGGGTACATGGGCGCAGGGAGCTTACCTGGGATGGGTGCGTAGGCTCAGCTCCTAGGGATGCGATTTGGGTCTGGGCTGGAGCAGGAAGTTAGTCGCAGGAACACAGAAGCAGGGCAGTGTGGCGCAGAAAGCTAACCCCTGGCGGATGCACAGGCTCAGCTTCCAGCGCTGTGATTTGGGTCTGGGCTGGAACAGAAAGTTAGTTGCGGGAACGCAGAGGCGGGGCAGAGGGGCGCAGGGAACTTACCCGGGGCGGGTGCTCAAGCTCAGTTCCCATCGGTGCGATTTGGGTCTGGGCTGGAACACGAAGTTCGTTGCAGAAATGCAGAGGTGTGCCATTGGGGCGCAGTTTGTCTGGGCTGGAACTGGAAGTTAGTTGCAGGAACGCAGAGGGCCGGCAGAGGGGCGCAGGGATCTTATCCGCGGCGTATGCGCATGCTCAGCTCCCAGCGCTGCAATTTGGTTCTGGACTGGAATAGGAAGTTAGTCGCGGTAACGCAGATTTGGGGCAGAGGGGCGCACTGAGCTTACCCGCAGCGCGTGTGCAGGCTTAGCTACCATTGGTGCGGTTTGGGACTGGGCTGGAACAGGAAGTTAGCTGCGGGAACGAAGAGGCGTGGCAGAGGGGCGCAGGGAGCTTACCTGCGGCAGGAGCACAGCCTCAGCTCCCAGCACTGCGATTTGGGAATGGGCTGGAACAGGAAATTAGTTGTGGGAACGCAGAGGCCGGGCAGAGTGTCGCAGGGAGCTTACCCGCGGAGGGTGCACAGGCTCAGCTCGCAGCGGTGCGATTTGGGTCTGGGCTGGATCAGGAAGGTAGTTGCGGGAATGCAGAGGCGGGGCAGATGGGCGCAGGGAGCTTACCCGCAGCGGGTGTGCAGGCTCAGCTCCCAGCGGTGCGATTTGGGACTGGGCTGGAAGAGGAAGTTAGTTGCGCGAACGCAGAGGTGGGGAAGAGGGGCGCAGGGAGCTTAAGCACGGCGGATGCACAGGCTCAGCTCCCAGCGGTGTGATTTGAGTCTGGACAGGAACATTAAGTTACTTGCGTTAAGGCAGAGGCGGGGCAGAGGAGCGCAGGCAGCTTACACACAGCGGGTTCAAGGGCTCTGCTTCCAGCTGCGGCTAGCGTCCATTCTGCAAAGGGAAGTTAGTTGCAGGAACGCAGAAGCGGGATAGAAGGGCGCAGTCAGCTTACCCACGGGGGTCGCATGGGCTCTTCTACCAGCTGCTGCTCGGGTCAGCGCTTGAACAGGACGTTAGTCGCAGGAACTCAGTGGCGGGGCACAGGGTGCCAGGCAGTTTACACGCTGCCGGCGCGAGGACTCTCGTACCAGCTGCGGCTTGTCTCAGGGCTGGTACGTGAAGTTACTCGCAGGAAGGCAGAGGGCAGGCAGAGGCGAGAGGGAGCTTACTCGCTGTGGGCACAAGGACTCTGCTACCAGCTGCGGCTTCGTTCAGAGCTGGCATGGCAAGTTAGTCACAGCAACGAAGAATCGGTGCGGAGGGGCGCAGGCAGCTTACCCGCGGCGTGCCCGCTGGCTCTGCTAGCAGCTGCGGCTCAGGTCGGGGCTGGAACTGGAGGTTAGTCACAGGAACGCAGAGACGGTGCGGAGGGGCGCAGGCAGCTTACCCGCAGCGGGCGCCTGGGCTCTGCTACTAGCTGCGGTTTAGGACGGTGCTGGAACTGGAGTTTAGTCGCAGGAATGCAGAGACAGGGCAGAGGGGCACAGGCAAGTTACCCAACACCGGCGATCTGGCTCTGTTACCAGCATCGACTCAGGTCGGGGCTGGAACAAGTGGTAAGTTGCAGGAACACAGAGGCGGGGCAGAGGGGCACAGGGAGCTTACAAGCGGCTGGTGTAGGGGCTCTGCTACCAGCTGCGGCTGGGCTCGGCCTAGAACGGGAAATTTTTCGCAGGAACGCAGGGTCAGGGCAGAGGGGCGCAGGCAGCTTACCTACGGCGGGTCCCGGTCGCTGCTACCAGCTTCTGCTCTTGTCAGGAGAGGAACAGGAGTTTAGTCGCAGGAACACAGAGGTGGAGCAGAGGGGCGCAGGCAGCTTACCCGGCGAGGGTGCCCAGGCTCTGCTATGAGCTGCGGCTGGGGTCGGCCTGGAATGGGAAGTTTTTTGCAGGAACGCAGGGTCAGGACAGAGGGGCGCAGGCAGCTTACCTTCGGCGGGCCCCGGGCGCTGCTACCAGCTGCTGCTCTTCTCAGGACTGGAACAGGAGGTTAGTCGCAGGAACACAGAGGTGGAGCAGAGGGGTGCAGGCAGCTTACCTGCGGAGGGCGCCCGGGATCTCCTAGCAGGTATGGCTCGGGGCGGTACTGGAACTGGAGGCTAGTCACAGGAATGCAGACGTGGGGCAGAGGGGCACAGGCAACTTACCCAAGGCCGGCGTGCCAGCTCTGCTAACAGCTTCGACTCAGGTCGAGGCTGGAACAGGAGGTAAGATGCAGGAACGCAGAGACCGGGCCCAGGGGAACAGGCAGCTTACCCGCGGCGGGCGCCCGGGCTCTGCTACTAGGTGCGGCTTGGGACGGTGCTGGAACTGGAGTTTAGTCGCAGGAATGCAGACGCAGGGCAGAGGGGCACAGGCAACGTACCCAACGCCGGCGCGCTCGGTCTGCTACTTGCAGCGACTCGGGTCAGTGCTGGAACAGGAGGTAATTTGCAGGAACGCAGAGGCGAGGCAGAGGGGCACAGGCAGCTTACACGCAGCTGGCGTGGGGGCTCTGCTACCAGCTGCGGCTGGGCTCGGCCTGCAACGGGAAGTTTTTCGCGGGAATGCAGAGTCAGGGCAGAGGGGCGAAGGCAGCTTACATACGGCGGGCCCCGGGCGCTGCTACCAGCTGCTGCTCTTCTCAGAACTGGAACAGGTGGTTAGTCGCAGGAACACAGTGGTGGAACAGAGGAGCTCTTGCAGCTTATCCGCGGAGGGCGCCCGGGCTCTGCTACCAGCTACGGCTCGGGACAGTGCTGGAACTGGAGGTCATTCGCAAGAATGCAGACGTGGCTTAGCGGGGCACAGGCAACTTACCCAAGGCTGGCGTGTCAGCTCTGCTACCAGCTGCGACTCAGGTTGGGGACGGAACAGGAGGTAAGTTGCAGGAACACAGAGGTGGAGCAGAGGGGCACAGGCAGGTTACATGAGCCTGGCGTGGGGCTTCTGCTATCAGTTGCGGCTGGGCTCGGCCTGCATCGGGAAGTTTTACGCAGGAATGCAGAGTCGGGTCAGAGGGGCGCAGGCAGCCTACGTACGGTGGGCCCCGGGCGCTGCTACCAGCTGCTGCTCTTGTCAGGACTGGAACAGGAGGTCAGTCGCAGGAACACAGAGGTGGAGCAGAGGGGCCCAGGCAGCTTACCTGCGGAGGGCGCCCGTCCTGTGTTACCGGCTACGGTTCAGGACGGTGCTGGAACTAGACGTTAGTCGCAGGAATGCAGAGGTGGGGCAGAGGGGCACAGGCAACTTACCCAAGGCCGGCGTGCCAGCTCTGCTTCCAACAGCGACTCGGATCAGCGGTGGAACAGGAGGTAAGTTGCAGGAACGCAGCGGTGAGGCAGAGGGGCACAGGCAGCTTACACACAGTGGGTTCGAGGGCTCTGCTTCCTGTTGCGGCTAGGGTCGGGCTCGAATGGGAGGTTAGTCGCAGGAACGCAGATGCGGAGAAGAGGGGCGCAGGCAGCTTACCCACGGCGAGCGCGCGTGCTCTGCTAACAGCTGCGGCTTGCTCCGGAGCTGGAACATGTGAGTCGCAGGTTCACAGAGGAAGGGGAGATGGGCGCAGCAAGCTTACACACGGGTGGCACACGGGCTCTGCTACCACCTGCGGCTGGGCTCGAGTCTGTAATGGGAAGTTAGTCGCAGGAACGCAGAAGCGGGTTAGAAGGGCGCAGTCAGCTTATTCGTGGCGGTCGCGTGGGCTCTGCTACCAGCTGCGGCTCAGGTCAGAGCTTGAACAGGACGTGAGTCACAGGAACTCAGAGGCGGGGCACATGGTGGTACGCAGTTTACCCGCTGCGGGCGCGTGGACTCTCGTACCCGCTTTGGCTTGAATCAGGGCTGGTACGTGAAGGTACATTCAGGAAGGCGGGGGCGGGGCACAGGCAGGAGGGAGCTTATTTGCTGTGGGCACGCGGACTCTGCAACCAGCTGCTGCTTCGTTCAGGGCTGGAGCGGCAAGTTAGTCGCAGGAACGAAGAATCGGTGCAGAGGGGCGCAGGCAGCTTACGCGCGGCATGCCCGCGCGCTCTGCTAGCAGCTGCGGCTCGGGTTGGGGCTGGAACTGGAGGTTAGTTGCAGGAATGCAGAGGCGGCACAGAGGGGTGCAGGCAGATTACCCGCGGCGGACGCCCGGTCTCTGTTAACAGCAGTGGCTTCGGACGATGGTGGAACTGGAGTTTAGACGCAGGAAAGCAGAGGCACGGCAGAGGGGCATAGGCAAGTTACCCAACACCGGCGGGCTGGCTCTGCTTCCAACAGCGACTCGGGTCGGCGTTGGAACAGGAGGTAAGTTGCAGGAATGCAGAGGCGGGGCAGAGGGGCACAGGCAGCTTACCATGGCCGGCACGTGGGTTCTGCTACCAGTTGCGGCTGGGGTCGTGGCTGGAACGGGAAGTTAGTCGCAGGAACGCAGAGGAGGGGCAGAGGGGCCCAGGCAACTTACCAAGGACGGCATGCCAGCTCTGCTACCAGCTGGGCCTCGGGTCGGGGCTGGAACAGGAGGTAAGTTGCATGTGCCCCGCCTCTGAGTTCCTGTGACTAACGTCCTGTTCAAGCTGCGACCCGAGCCGCAGATGGTAGCAGAGCCCATGCGACCGCCACGAGTAAGCTGACTGCGCCCTTCTAACCCGCCTCTGCATTCCTGCGACTAACTTTCCCTTGCATACCCGACCCCAGGGCAAGTGGTAGCACAGCCCATGGGCCACCCGCGGGTAAGCTCGCTGTGCCCATCTGCCCTGCCTCTGCGAACCTGCGACTCACAGGTTCCAGCTCCGATGCAAGCCGCAGCTGGTAGCAGAGCATGCGTGGTTGCCGTGGGTAAGCTGCCTGTGCCCCTCTTCTCCACATCTGCGTTCCTGCTACTCACCTCCCGTTCGAGCCAGACCCTAGCCGCAGCTGGAAGCAGAGCCCTCGAACCCGCTGTGTGTAGGCTGCCTGCACCACTCTGCCCTACGTCTGCGCTCCTGTGACCAACTTCCCGTTCCAGCCATGACCCCAGCCGCAACTGGTAACAGAAGCCGCGTGCCGGCCGTGGTAAGCTGCCTGCGCACCTCTGCCCTGACTCTGCATTCCTGCGAATAACCTGTTCCAGCTCCGACCCCAGCCGCAGCGGGTAACAGAGCTCCCATGCCAGACACGGGTAAGCTGCCTGTGCCCCTGGGCCCGGCCTCTGCGTTCATGCAACTTACCTCCTGTTCCAGCCCCGACCCGAGTAGCAGCTGGTAGCAGAGCTGGCGCGCCGGCCTTGGGTAAGTTGCCTGTGCTCCGCTGCCCCACGTCTGCATTCTGGCGAGTAATCTCCAGTTCCAGCACCGTCCCGAACCGTAGCCGGTAGCAGAGCCCGGGTGCCCTCCGCAGGTAAGCTGCCTGCGCCCCTCTGCTCCACCTCTGTGTTCCTGCGAGTAACCTCCTGTTCCAGTCCTGACAAGAGCAGCAGCTGGTAGCAGCGCCCGGGTCCGCCGAACATATGCTGCCTGCGCCCCTCTGACCCAACTCTGCGTTCCTGCGAAAAACTTCCCGTTGCAGGCTGAGCCCAGCCGCAGCTGGTAGCAGAGCACCCACTCCAGCCACGTTTAAGCTGCCTGTGCCCCTCTGCCCCGCCTCTGCGTTCCTGCCACTGTCCTCCCGTTCGAGCCAGACCATAGCCGCTGCTGGAAGCAGAGCCTTCGAACCCGCTGTGTGTAAGCTGCCTGCGCCACTCTGCCCTACATCTGCCCTGGGCCCGGCCTCTGCGTTCCTGCAATTTACCTGCTGTTCCATCCCCGACCCGAGTCGCAGCTGGGAGCAGAGCTGGCACGCCGGCCTTGGTTAAGTTGCCTGTGCCCCTCTGCCCCACGTCTGAATTCTTGGGAGTAACCTTCAGTTCCAGCATCGTCCCGAGCCGTAGCCAGTAGCAGAGCCCGGGCACCCTCCGCAGGTAAGCTGCCTGTGCCCCTCTGCTCCACCTCTGTGTTCCTGTGACTAACCTCCTGTTCCAGTCCTGACAAGAGCAGCAGCTGGCAGCAGCGCCCGGGGCCCGCAGTACGTAGGCTGCCTGCGCCCTTCTGACCTGACTCTGCGTTCCTGCGAAAAACTTCGCGATTCAGGCCGAGCCCAGCCGCAGCTGATAGCAGAGGACCCACGCCAGGCGCATGTAAGCTGCCTGTGCCCCTCTGCTCCACCACTACATCCCTGCAACTTACCTCCTGTTCCAGCCCCGACCCGAGTCGCAGCTGGTAGCAGAGATGGCACGCCGGCCTTCGGTAAGTTGCCTGTGCCCCTCTGCCGGACCTCTGAGTTCCTGCAACTTACCTCCTGTTCCAGCCCCTACCTGAGTCGCTGCTGGTAGCAGAGCCAGCGCGCCATCGTTGCGTAAGTTGCCTGTGCCCCTGTGCCCTACCTCTGCATTCTTGAGACTAAACTCCAGTTCCAGCAACATCCCAAGCCGCAGCTGGTATCAGAGCCCGGGTGCCCGCTGCGGATAACCTGACTGCGCCCCTCTGCTCCACCTCTGTGTTCCTGCGACAAAACTCCTGTTCCAGTCCTGACAAGAGCAGCAGCTGGTAGCAGCGCACGGGGCCCGCCGTACGTTAGCTGTCTGCACACCCTCTGACCCGATTCTGCGTGCCTGCGAATAACCTGTGCCAGCTCTAACCCGAGCCGCAGCGGGTAACAGAGCTCCCACGCCAGACACGGGTAAGCTGCCTGTGCCCCTGGGCCCGGCCTCTGCATTCCTGCAACTTACCTCTTTTTCCAGCGCTGACCCGAGTCACAGCTGTTAGCAGAGCTGGCACGCTGGCCTTGGGTATGATGCCTGTGCCCCTCTGCCCCACGTCTGCATTCCTGCGAGTAACCTCCAGTTCCAGCACCGTCCCGAGCCGTAGCTGGTAGCAGAGCCCGGGCGCCCTCCGCATGTAAGCTGCCTGCGCCTCTCTGCTCCGCCTCTGTGTTCCTGCGACTAACCTCCTGTTCCAGTCCTGACAAGAGCAGCAGCTGGTAGCAGCGCCCAGGGCCCGCCGTACGTAAGCTCCCTGCGCCCCTCTGACCCGACTCTACGTTCCTGCGAAAAACTTCAAGTTGTAGGCCGAGCCCAGCTGCAGCTGGTAGCAGAGCCCCCACGCCAGCCGGCTGTAAGCTGCCTGTGCCACTGTGCCCCGCCTCTGCGTTCCTGCAACTTACCTCCTGTTCCAGCGCTGACCTGAGTCGCTGTTGGAAGCAAAGCCAGCGGGCCGGCGTTGGGTAACTTCCCTTTGCCCCTCTGCCCTGCCTCTGCTTTCCTGCATCTAAACTCTAGTTCTAGCACCGTCCCAAGCCGCAGGTGGTAGCAGAGCCCGTGCACCACCCGTGGGTAAGCTGGCTGCGCCCATCTCCCTTTCCTCTGTGAACCTGCGACTCACATGTTCCAGCTCCGGTGCGAGCCGCAGCTGGTAGCAGAGCACGCGCGCTCATCGTGGGTAAGCTGCCTGTGCCCCTCTTCTCCGCGTCTGAGTTCCTGCAACTAACCTCCCGTTCCAGCCTTACCCTAGACGCAGCTGGAAGCAGAGCCCTCCAACCCGCTTGTGTAAGCTGCCTGAGCCCCTCTGCCCTACGTCTTCGCTCCTGCGACTAACTTCCCGTTCCAGCCACGACCCCAGCCGCAACTAGTAGCAGAACCATCGTACCGGCCATGGTAAACTGCCTGCGCACCTCTGCCCTGATTCTGCGTTCCTGCGACTAAACTCCAGCTCCAGAACTGTCCCAAGCCGCAGCTGGTAGCAGAGCACGGGCGCCCGCCACGAGTAAGCTGCCTGCACCCCTCCGCGCCGCCTCTGCGTTGCTGCGACTAACTTCCAGTTCCAGCCCCGACCCGAGCCGCAGCTGCTAGCCGAGCCCTTTGGCATGCCGCGCGTAAGCTGCCTGCGCCCCTCTGCACCGATTCTTCGTTCCTGCGACTAACTTTCCGTGCCAGCCCTGAACGAAGCTGCAGCTGGTAGCAGAGTCCACGTGCCCACAGCGAGTAAGCTCCCTACCGCCTCTGCCCTGCCTCCGACTTCCTGCGAGTAACTTCATGTACCAGCCCTGATACAAGCCGCAGCTGGTACGAGAGTCTGCGCGCCTGCAGCGGGTAAACTGCCTGCCAACATGTGCCCCACCTCTGAGTTCCTGCGACTAACGTCCTGTTCAAGCTCCGAACCGAGCCGCAGCTGGTAGCAGAGACCATGCGACTGCCACGAGTAAGCTGACTGCGCCCTTCTAACCCGCCTCTGCGTTCCTGCGACTAACTTTCCGTTGCATACCCGACCCCAGCCACAAGAGGTAGCACAGCCCGTGCGCTACCCGCGGGTAAGCTCGCTGCGCCCATCTTCCCTACGTCTGCGAAACTGCGACTCACACGTTCCAGCTCCGATGCGAGCCGCAGCTGGTAGCAGAGCAGGCACGCTCGCCGTGAGTAAGCTGCCTGCGCCCCTCTTCTCCACATCTGCGTTCCTGCTACTCACCTCCCGTTCGAGCCAGACCCTAGCCGCAGCTGGAAGCAGAGCCCTCGAACCCGCTGTGTTTAAGCTAGCTGTGCCCCTCTGCCCTACGTCTGCGCTCCTGCGACTAACTACCCATTCCAGCCACGACCCCAGCCGCAACTGGTAGCGGAACCCGCGGGCCGGTCGTGGTAAGCTGCCTGTGCAACTCTGCACTGACTCTGCGTTCCTGCGAATAACCTGTTCCAGCTCCGACCCGAGCTGCAGCGGGTAACAGAGCTCCCACGCCAGACACGGGTAAGCTGACTGTGCCCCTGGGCCTGGCCTCTGCTTTCCTGCAACTTACCTCTTGCTCCAGCCACGACCCGAGTCACAGCTGGTAGCAGAGCTGGCACGCCGGCCTTGGGTAAGTTGCCTGTGCCCCACTGCCCCACGTCTGCATTCCTGAGAGTAACCTCCAGTTCCAGCACCGTGCCGAGGCATAGCTGGTAGCAGAGCCCGGGCGCCCTCCGCAGGTAAGCTGCCTGCGCCTCTCTGCTCCACCTCTGTGTTCCTGCGACTAACCTCCTGTTCCAGTCCTGACAAGAGCAGCAGCTGGTAGCAGCGCCCGGGGCCCGCCGTACGTAAGCTGCCTGCGCCCCCCTGACCCGACTCTACGTTCCTGCGAAAAACTTCAAGTTTCAGGCTGAGCTCAGCTCCAGCTGGTAGCAGAGCCCCCACGCCAGCCGCCTGTAAGCTGCCTTTGCCACTCTGCCCCGTCTCTGCGTTCCTGCAACTTATCTCCTGTTCCAGCGCCGACCAGAGATGCTATTGGAAGCAAAGCGAGCACGCCAGCGTTGGGTAACTTCCCTTTGCCCCTCTGCCCTGCCTCTGCTTTCCTGCATCTAAACTCCAGTTCTAGCACCATCCCAAGCCGCAGGTGGTAGCAGAGCCCGTGCGCCACCCATGGGTTAGCTGGCTGCGCCCATCTCCCTTTCCTCTGTGAACCTGCGACTCACATGTTCCAGCTCTGGTGCGAGCCGCAGCTGGTAGCAGAGCATGCACGCTCACCGTGGGTAAGCTGCCTGCGCCCCTCTTCTCCGCCTCTGAGTTCCTGCAACTAACCTCCCGTTCCAGCCTTACCCTAGACGCAGCTGGAAGCAGAGCCCTCCAACCCGCTTGTGTAAGCTGCCTGCGCCCCTCTGCCCTACGTCTTCGCTCCTGCGAGTAACTTCCCATTCCAGCCACGACCCCAGCCGCATCTGGTAGCAGAACCATCGTGCCGGCCATGATAAGCTGCCTGCGCACCTCTGCCCTGATTCTGCGTTCCTGCGACTAAACTCCAGCTCCAGAACTGTCCCAAGCCGCAGCTGGTAGCAGAGCATGGGCGCCCACCGCGAGTAAGCTGCCTGCGCCCCTCCGCCCCGCCTCTGCGTTCCTGCGACTAACCTCCAGTTCCAGCCCCGACCCGAGCCGCAGCTGCTAGCCGAGCCCTTTGGCATGCCTCGCGTAAGCTGTCTGTGCCCCTCTGCACCGATTCTTCGTTCCTGCGACTAACTTTCCGTGCCAGCCCTGAACGAAGCTGCAGCTGGTAGCAGAGTCCACGTGCTCACAGCGAGTAAGCTCCCTACCGCCTCTGCCCCACCTCCGACTTCCTGCAAGTAACTTCATGTACCAGCCCTGATACAAGCCGCAGCTGGTACGAGAATCTGCGTGCGTGCAGCGCGTAAACTGCCTGCCACCATGTGCCCCGCCTCTGAGTTCCTGCGACTAACGTCCTGTTCAAGCTCCGACCAGAGCCACAGCTGGTAGCAGAGCCCATGCGACCACTACGAGTAAGCTGACTGCACCCTTCTAACCTGCCTCTGCGTTCCTGCGACTAACTTTCCGTTGCATACCCGACCCCAGCCGCAAGAGGTAGCACAGCCCGTGCGCTACCCGCGGGTAAGCTCGCTGCACCCATCTGCCCTACGTCTGCGAACCTGCGACTCACATGTTCCAGCTCCGATGCGAGCCGCAGCTGGTAGCAGAGCACGCACGCTTGCCATGGGTAAGCTGCCTGCGCCCCTCTTCTCCCCCCCTGCGTTCCTTCTACTGACCTCCCGTACGAGCCAGACCCTAGCCGCAGGTGGAAGCAGAGCCCTTGAACCCGCTGTGTGTAAGCTGCCTGCACCCCTCTGCCCTACGTCTGCGCTCCTGCGACTAACTTCCCGTTCCAGCCACGACCCCAGCCGAAACTGGTAGCAGAACCCGCGGGCCGGTCGTGGTAAGCTGCCTGCGCACCTCTGCCCTGACTCTGCATTCCTGCAAATAACCTGTTCCAGCTCCGACCCGAGCCGCAGCGGGTAACAGAGCTCCCACGCCAGACACGGGTAAGCTGCCTGTTCCCCTGGGCCCGGCCTCTGCGTTCATGCAACTTAACTCCTGTTCCAGCCCCGACCCGAGTCGCAGCTGGTAGCAGATCTGGCACGCCAGCCTTGGGTAAGTTGCCTGTGCCCCTCTGCCCCACGTTTGCATTCCTGCGACTAACCTCCAGTTCCAGCACCGTCCCCAGCCATACCTTCTAGCAGGGCCCGGGCGCCCTCCGCAGCTAAGCTGCTTGCGCCCCTCTGCTCCACTTCTGTGTTCCTGCGACTAACCTCCTGTTCCAGTCCTGACAAGAGCAGCAGCTGGTAGCAGCACCCGGGGTCTGCTCAATGTAATCTACCTGCGCCCGTGTGCCCCGACTCTGCGTTCCTCTGAAAAACTTACCGTTCCAGGCCAAGCCCAGCTGCAGATGGTAGCAGAGACCCCACGCCAGCAGCGTGTAGGCTGCCTCTGCCCCTCTGTCACACCTCTGCGATCCTGCAACCTACCTCCTGTTCTAGCCCCGACCCAAATCGCTGTTGGAAGCAGAGCCAGCGCGCCGGCGTTGGGTAACTTGCCTATGCCCCTCTGCCCTGCCTCTGCTTTCCTGCATCTAAACTCCAGTTCCCGCACCGTCCCAAGCCTCAGCTGGTAGCTGAGCCCGGGCGCCCGCAGCGGGTAAGCTGTCTGCGCCCCTCAGCGCTGCCTCTACTTTCCTGTGACTAACCTCCAGTTCCAGCCCAGACCCAAGCCGCAACTGGTGCGGAGCCCGCGGGCACGCCGCTGGTAAGTTGCCTGCGCCCCTCTGCACTTATTCTTCGTTCCTCCGACTCACTTGCCGTGCAAGCTCTGAAGGAAGCCGCAGATGGTAGCAGAGTCCCTGTTCCCACAGCGAGTAAGCTCCCTCCCGCCTCTGCCCCACCTCTGACTTCCTGCGACTGACTTCACGTAACAGACTTGAGACAAGCCGCAGCTGGTACGAGAGTCTGCTCGCCCACAGCGGGTAAACTGCCTGCCACCCTGTGCCCGGCGTCTGAGTTCCTGCGACTAACGTCCTGTTCAAGCTCCGACCCGAGCTGCAGCTAGTAGTAGAGCCCATGCGACCACCGCAGGTAAACTGACTGCGCCCTTCTAACTCGCCTCTGCGTTCCTGCGACTAACTTCCCGTTGCAGACCCAACACTAGCCGCAGGTGGTAGCAGAGCCCGTGCGGCACCCGTGGGTAAGCTGGCTGCGCTCATCTCCCCTGCCTCTGTGAACCTGCGACTCACATGTTCCAGCTCCGGTGCGAGCTGCAGCTGGTAGCAGAGCACGCGCGCTCACCATGGGTAAGCTGCCTGCGCCCCTCTTCTCCGCATCTGCGTTCCTGCGACTAACCTCCCGTTCAAGCCCGACCCTAGCCGCAGCTGGAAGCAGTGCCCTCGAACCCGCTGTGTGTAAGCTGCCTGTGCCTCTCTGCCCCACCGCTGCGTTCCTGCAACTTATCTCCTGTTCCAGCCCCGACCCGAGTCACTGTTGGTAGCAGAGCCAGCGCGCCTGTCTTGGGTAAGTTGCCTGAGCCCCAATGCCCTGCCTCTGCATTCCTGCGACTAAACTCCAGCTCCAGCACCGTCCCAAGCTGCAGCTGGTAGCAGAGCCTGGGTGCCCGCCGCGGGTAAGCTGCCTGGGCCCCTCTGCGCCGCCTCTGCATTCCTGCGACTAAGCTCCCGTTCGAGACCGACCCTAGCCGCAGCGGGATGCAGAGCCCTAAAACCCACTGTGTGTAAGCTGCCTGCGCCCATATGCCCCGACTCTGAGTTCCTGCGAAAAACTTCCTGTTGCAGGGCGAGCCCAGCCGCAGCTGGTAGCAGAGCCCCCACGCCAGCCCCGTGTAAGCTGCCTGTGCCCCTCTGCCGCTCCTCTGCGTTCCTGCAACTTACCTCCTGTTCCAGCGCCGACCCGAGTCGCTGTTGGAAGCAAAGCCAGCGCGGCAGCGTTGGGTAACTTCCCTTTGATCCTCTGCCCTGCCTCTGCTTTCCTTCGTCTAAACTCCAGTTCCAGCCCCATCCCAAGCCGCAGCTGGTAGTAGAGCCCGGGCGCTCGTGGCGGGTAAGCTGGCTGCGCCCATCTCCCCTGCCTCTGTGAACCTGCGACTCACATGTTCCAGCTCCGATGCGAGCAGAGGCTGGTAGCAGAGCACGCGAGCTCGCTGTGGGTAAGCTGCCTGCGCCCCTCTTCTCCGCATCTGCGTTCCTGCAACTAACCTCCCTTTCGAACCCGACCCTAGCCGCAGATGGAAGCAGAGTCCTCGAACCTGCTGTGTGTAAGCTGCCTGTGCCCCTCTACCCTACGTCTGCATTCCTGTGACTAACCTCCAGTTCCAGCACCGTCCCAAGCCATACCTGCTAGAAGAGCCTCGCGCCCTCCGCTGGTAAGCTGCCTGCGCCCCTCTGCCCCACCTCTGTGTTCCTGCGACTAACCTCCTGTTCCAGTCCTGACAAGAGCAGCAGCTGGTAGCAGCAACCGGGGCCCGCCGTCCATAAGCTGCCTGTGCCCCTCTGCCCCGACTCTGTGTTCGTGTGAAAAATTTCTCGTTCCAGGCCGAGCCCAGCCACAGCTGGTAGCAGAGCCCGCGCACCAGCCGCGTGTAAGCTGCCTGTGCCCCTCTGCCCCACCTCTGCGTTCCTGCAACTTACCTCCTGTTCCAGCCCCGACCTGAGTCGCAGCTGGTAGCACAGCTGGCATGCCGGCCTTGGGTAAGTTGCCTGTGCCCCTCTTCCCCACCTCTGCGTTCCTGCGGCTAACCTCCAGTTCCAGCACCGTCCCGAGCTGCAGCTGGTAGCCGAGCCCGGACGCCCTCCGCGGATAAGCTGTCTGCGCCCCTCTGCTCCACCCCTGCGTTCCTGCGACTAACCTCCTGTTCCACTCCTGACAAGAGCAGCAGCTGGGAGCAGTGCCCGGGGCCCGCCGTAGGTAAGCTGCCTGCGCCCCTCTGCCCAAACTCTAAGTACCTGCGGAAAACGTCCCGTTCTATGCCGACCCCAGCCGCAGCTGTTAGCAGAGCCCCCGCGCCAGCCGTGTGTAAGCTGCCTGTGCCCTTCTGCCCCACCTCTGCATTCCTGCGACTAACCTCCCATTGCATCCCGACCCTAGCCGCAGCTGGAAGCAGAGACCTCGCACCCGCTGTGTGTAAGCTGCCTGTGTCCCTCTGCCCTACCTCTGCACTCCTGGAATTAACTTCCCATTCCAGCCACGCCCTCAGCCACAACTGGTATCAGAACCCGCGTGCCGACCGTGCTAAGCTGTTGCGGGCCTCTGCCCTGACTCTGCATTCCTGCGAATAACCTGTTCTGGCTCCGACCCGAGCCTCAGCTGATAGCAGAGCCCGGGCGCCCGCTGCGGGCAAGTTGCCTGCGTCCCTCTGCCCCGACTCTAAGTACCTGCGAAAAACTTCCCGTTCCAGGCCGACCCCAATGGCAGCTGTTAGCAGAGACCCCGCGCCAGCCGTGTGTAAGCTGCCTGTGCCCCTCTGCCCCGCCTCTGCGTTCCTGCGACTAACCTCCCATTGCATCCCGACCCTAGCCGCATCGGGAAGCAGAGCCCGCGCGCCCGCTGAGTGTAAGCTGCCTGCGTCCCTCTGCCCCGCCTCTGCGCTCCTGTGACTAACTTCCCGTTCCAACCACACCCCCAGCCGCAACTGGTATCAGAAACCGCGTGCCAGTCATTGTAAGCTGGCTGCGCACCTCTGCCCTGACTCTGCATTCCTGCTAGTAACCTGTTCCCGCTCCGACCCGAGCCACAGCTGGTAACAGAGCTCCCGCGCCAACCGCGGGTAAGCTGCCTGTGCCCCTGGGCCTGGCGTCTGCGTTCCTGCAACTTACCTCCTGTTCCAGCCCCGAACCGAGTCGCAGCTGGTAGCAGAGCTGGCACGCCGGCCTTGGGTAAGTTGCCTGTGCCCCTCTGCCCCACGTCTGCATTCCTGCGAGTAAGCTCCAATTCCAGCACCATCCCGAGCCGCAGCTGGAGGCCGAGTCCAGGCGCCTTCCGAGGGTAAGCTGCCTGCGCCCCTCTGCCCCACCTCTGTGTTCCTGCGACTAACCTCCTGTTCCAGTCCTGAGAAGAGCA
The DNA here is from genome assembly GCA_004027025.1 of Myocastor coypus. NCBI lineage: Eukaryota > Metazoa > Chordata > Mammalia > Rodentia > Myocastoridae > Myocastor > Myocastor coypus. The sequence goes on from PVJA010003139.1 coordinate 45,360, forward strand.
GCAGCTGGGAGCAGCGCCCGGGGCCCGCCGTAGTTAAGCTGCCTGTGCCCCTCTGCCCCGATTCTGCATTCCTGCGAACAACTTCCCGTTCCAGGCCAAGCCCAGCCACAGCTGGTAGCAGAGCCTGCGCGCCAGCCGCGTGTAAGCTGCCTGTGCCGCTCTGCCCCGCCTCTGTGTTCCTGCGACTAACCTCCAGTTCCAGAACCGACCATAGCTGCAGGTGGAAGCAGAGACCGCGTGCCCGCTGAGTGTAAGCTGCCGGCATCCCTCTGCCCCGCCTCTGCGATCCTGCAACTACGTTCGCTTTACAGCCCCAACCCCAGCCGCACCTGGTAGCAGAAACGGCGCGCAGGCCGCGGTACGCTGTCTGAGAACCTCTGCCCTGACTCTGCGTTCCTGGGAATAACCTGTTCCCGCTCCTACCCGAGCCGCAGCTGGCAGCAGAGCCCGGGCGCCCACCGCGGGTAAGCTGCCTGCGCCCCTCTGACCCGAATCTAAGTACCTGCGAAAAACTTCCCATTCCAGGCCGACCCCAGCCACAGCCATTAGTAGAGCCCCCGCGCCAGCCGTGTGTAAGCTACCTGTGCCCCTCTGCGCCGCCTCTGCGTTCCTGCAACTAACCTCCATGTCTAGCACCCTCCCGAGCTGCAGCTGGTAGTGGAGCCCGGGCGCCGTCCGCGGGTAAGCTCTCTGCGCCCCTCTGCTCCACATCTGTGTTCCTGCGACTAACCTCCTGTTCCACTTCTGAAAAGAGCAGCAGCTGGTAGCAGCGCCAGGGCCACACCGTAGGTAAGCTGCCTGCGCCCCTCTGCCCAAACTCTAAGTACCTGCGAAAAACTTCCAGTTCTAGGCCGACCCCAGCCGCAGCTCTTAGCAGAGCCCCCGCGCCAGCCGTGTGTAACCTGCCTGTGCCCCTCTGCCCCGCCTCTGCGTTCCTGCGACTAACCTCCCATTCCATCCCGACCCTAGCCGCAGCTGGAAGCAGAGACCTCGCACCCGCTGTGTGTAAGCTGCCTGCATCCCTCTGCCCCGCCTGTGCGCTCCTGTGACTAACTTCCCATTCCAGCCACGGCCCCAGTCGCAACTGGTATCAGAACCCGCGTGCCGGTCGTGGTAAGCTGCCTGCGCGCCTCTGCCCTGACTCTGCGTTCCTGCTAGTAACCTGTTCCCACTCCGACCCGAGCCACAGCTGGTAACAGAGCTTCCGCGCCAACTGCGGGTAAGCTGCCTGTGCCCCTGAGCCCGGCCTCTGCGTTCCTGAAACTTACCTCCTCTTCCAGCCCCACCTCGAGTCCCAGCTGATAGCACAGCTGGCACGCCGGCCTTGGGTAAGTTGCCTGTGCCCCTCTGCCCCACGTCTGCATTCCTGCGACTAACCTCCAGTTCCAGCACCGGCCTGAGCCGCATCTGGAGGCCGAGTCCAGGTGCCCTCCGCGGGTAAGCTGCCTGTGCCCCTCTGCCCCACCTCTGTGTTCCTGCAAATAACCTCCTGTTCCAGTCCTGAGAAGAGCAGTAGCTGGGAGCAGCGCCCGGGGCCCGCCGTAGGTAAGCTGCCTGTGCCCCTCTGCCCCGACTCTGCGTTCCTGTGAACAACTTCCCGTTAAAGGCCGAGCCCAACCACAGCTGGTAGCAGAGCCTGCGCGCCAGCCGAGTGTAAGCTGCCTGTGCCGCTCTGCCCCGCCTCTGCGTTCCAGTGACTAACCTCCCATTCCATCCCGACCCTAGCCACAGCTGGAAGCAGAGACCTCGCACCCGCTGTGTGTAAGCTGCCTGCGTCCCTTTGCCCTACCTCTGCACTCCTGTGACTAACTTCCCATTCCAGCCACGCCCCCAGCCGCAACTGGTATCAGAATCCGCGTTCCGACCATGGTAAGCTGCCTGCGCGCCTCTGCCCTGACTCTGCGTTCCTGCGAATAACCTGTTCCCGCTTCGACCCGACACGCAGATGGTAGCAGAACCCGGGCACCACCCGCGGGCAAGCTGCCTGCGCCCCTCTGCCCTGACTCTAAGTACCTGCGAAAAACTTCCCGTTCCTGGCCGACTCCAGCTGCAGCTGTTAGCAGAGACCCCGCGCCAGCCGTGTGTAAGCTGCCTGTGCCCCTCTGCCCCGCCTCTGCATTCCTGCAACAAACCTCCCATTGCATCCCAACCATAGCCGCAGCTGGAAGCAGAGCCCTCGCACTCGCTGTGTGTAAGCTGCCTGCGTCCCTTTGCCCTACCTCTGCACTCCTGCTACTAACTTCCCATTCCAGCCACTCCCGCAGCCACAACTGGTATCAGAACCCGCGTGCCGGTCGTGGTAAGCTGACTGAGCACCTCTGCTCTGACTCTGCATTCCTGCTAGTAACCTGTTCCCGCTCCGATCCGAGCCGCAGCTGGTAACAGCTCCCGCGCCAACCGCGGGTAAGCTGACTGTGCCCCTGAGCCCGGCCTCTGCATTCCTGCAACTTACCTCCTGTTCCAGCCCCGACCCGAGTCGCACCTGGTAGCAGAGCTGGCACGCCAGCTTTTGGTAAGTTGCCTGTGCCCCTCTGCCCCACGTCTGCATTCCTGCGACTAACCTCCAGTTCCAGCACCATACCGAGCTGCAGCTGGAGGCTGAGCCCAGGCGCCCTCCGCGGGTAAGCTGCCTGCGCCCCTCTGCCCCACCTCTGTGTTCCGGTGACTAACCTCCTGTTCCCGTCCTGACAAGAGCATCAGCTGGTAGCAGCGCCCGGGGCCGGCCGTAGATAAGCTGCCTGTGCCGCTCTGCCCCGACTCTGCGTTCCTGCAAAAAACTTCACGTTCCAGGACGACCCCAGCCGCAGCTGGTAAGATAGCCCCCACGCCAACCGCGTGTAAGCTGCCTGTGCCCCTCTGCCCCGCCTCTGCATTCCCGCAAATTACCTCCTGTTCCAGCCCTGACCGGAGTAGCTGCGGGTAGCAGAGCCAGCACGCCGGCGTTCGGTAAGTTGCCTGTGCCCTTCTGCCCTGCCTCTGCGTTCCTGCGACTAACCTCCTATTCCAGCACCATCCCAATCCGCAGCTGATAGCAGCGCCCGGGCGCCCGCTGCGGGTAAGCTGCCTGCGCCCCTACGCGCCGCCTGTGTGTTCCTGCGACTAACCTCCAGTTCCAGCACTGTCTCGAGCCGCAGGTGGTAGCAGAGCCCGGGCGCCCACCGCGGGTAAGCTGCCTGTGCCCCTCCGAGCCGCCTCTGCATTCCTGAGACTAACGTCCAATGCCATCCCTGAACGAAGCCACAGCTGGTAGCAGAGTCCGCGTGCCCACAGCGAGTAAGCTCCCTCCTGCCTCTGCCCCGCCTCTGCCTTCCTGCAATTAACTTCACGTACCAGCCCTGAGACAAGCCGCAGCTGGTACGAGAGTCCGCGCGCCCGCAGCGGGTAAACTGCCTGCCACCCTGTGCCCCGCATCTGAGTTCCTGAGACTAATGTCCTGTTCAAGCTCCGACCCAAGCCACAGCTGGTAGCAGAGCCCATGAGCCACCCCCAGGTAAGCTGGCTGCGCCCATCTTCCCTGCTTCTTTGACCCTGCGTCTCACATGTTCCAGCTCCAATGCGAGCCACAGCTGGTAGCAGAGCACGCGCGCTCGCCATGGGTAAGATTCCTGTGCCCCTCTTCTCCAACTCTGAGTTCCTGAGACTGACCTCCTGTTCGAGCCTGACCCTAGACACAGCTGGAAGCAGAGCCCTCGAACCCGCTTGTGTAAACTGCCTGAGCCGCTCTGCCCTACCTCTGCGCTCCTGCGACTAACATCCCATTCCAGCCACGACCCCAGCCGCAACTGGTAGCAGAACCGGCGGGCCGGTCGTGGTAAGCTGCCTGTGCACCTCTGCCCTGACTCTGCGTTCCTGCGAATAACCTGTTCCAGCCCCGACCCGAGCCGCAGCGGGTAACAGAGCTTCCACGCCAGACACGGGTAAGCTGCCTGTGCCCCTGGGCCCGGCCTTTGCGTTCCTGTAACTTACCTCCTGTTCGAGCCCAGACCTGAGTCGCAGCTGGGAGCAGAGCTGGCACACCGGCCTTGGGAAAGTTGCCTGTGCCCCTCTGCCCCACGTCTGCATTCCTGCGAGTAACCTCCAGTTCCAGCACCGTCCCGAGCCGTAGCCGGTAGCAGAGCCCGGGCGCCTTCCGCAGGTAAGCTGCCTGCGCCCCTCTGATCCACCTCTGTGTTCCTGCGACTAACCTCCTGTTCCAGTCCTAACAAGAGCAGCAGCTGGTAGCAGCGCCCAGGGCCCACCGTAGGTAAGCTGCCTGCGCCCCTCTGACCCAACTCTGCGTTCCTGCGAAAAACTTCCCGTTCCAGGCCGAGCCCAGCCACAGCTGGTAGCAGAAACCACGCACCAGCCGCATGTAAGCTGCCTGTGCCCCTGTTCACCACCTCTGCGTTCCTGCAACTTACCTCCTGTTCCAGTCCCCAGCTGAGTCGCAGCTGGTAGCAGAGCTGGCATGCCGGCCTTGGGTAAGTTGCCTGTGCCCCTCTGCCCCACCTCTGCGTTCCTGCGACTAACCTCCAGTTACAGCACCATCCCGAGCCGCAGCTGGTAGCCGAGCCCGGGTGCCCTCCTCGGGTAAGCTGTCTTCGCCCCTCTGCTCCACCACTGTGTTCCTGTGACTAACCTCCTGTTCTAGTCCTTACAAGAGCAGTAGCTGGTAGCAGCGCCCGGGGCCCGCCGTAGGTAAGCTGCCTGCGCCCCTCTGCCCCTCCTCTAAGTACCTGCGAAAAACTTCCCATTCAGGCCGACCCCAGCCGCAGCTGTTAGCAGAGCCCCCGCGCCTGCCATGTGTAAGCTACCTGTGCCCCTCTGCTCCGCCTCTGCGTTCCTGCGACTAACCTCCCATTGCATCCCGATCCTAGCCGCAGCTGGAAGCAGAGCCCTCGCACCCACTGTGTGTAAGCTACCTGCGTCCCTCTACCCTACCTCTGTGCTCCTGGGACTAACTTCCCCTTCCAGCCACACCCTCAGCCGCAACTGGTATCAGAACCCGCGTGCCGACCGTGCTAACCTGGCTGCGCGCCTCTGCCCTGACTCTGCGTTCCTGCGAATAACCTGTTCCCGCTCCGACCCGAGCCGCAGCTGGTAGCACAGCCCGGGCACCCGCAGCGGGAAAGCTCCCTGCATCCGTCTGCCCTGAGTCTAAGTACCTGCTAAAAACTTCCCGTTCCAGGCCGACCCCAGCCGCAGCTGTTAGCAGAGCCCCCACAACAGCCGTGTGTAAGCTGCCTGTGCCCCTCTGCCCCGCCTCTGCGTTCCTGCGACTAACCTCCCATTCCATCCCGACCCTAGCCACAGCTGGAAGCAGAGCCCTCGCACCCGCTGTGTGTAAGCTGCCTGCGTCCTTCTGCATTACCTCTGCGCTCCTGCGACTAACTTCCCTTTCCAGCCACGCCCCCAGCCACAACTGGGATCAGATCCCGCGTGCCGACCGTGGTAAGCTGCCTGCGCACTTCTGCCCTGACTCTGCGTTCCTGCAAATAACCTGTTCCCGCTCCATCCCGAGCCACAGCTGGAAACAGAGCTCTCGCGCCAACCGCAGGTAAGCTGCCTGCGCCCCTCTGCTCCACCTCTGTGTTCCTGCGACTAACCTCCTGTTCCAGTCCTGACAAGAGCAGCAGCTGGTAGCAGCGCCCGGGGCCTGCCATAGGTAAGCTGCCTGCGTCCCTCTGCCCTGACTCTAAGTACCTGCGAAAAACGTCCCGTTCCAGGCTGACCCCAGCCGCAGCTGTTAGCAGAGCCCCCGCGCCAGCCGTGTGTAAGCTGCCTGTGCCCCTCTGCCCCGCCTCTGCGTTCCTGCGACTAACCTCCCGTTCCAGCCCGACCCTAGCCGCAGCTGGAAGCAGAGCCTGCCCACCCGCTGTGTTTAAGCTGCCTGTGTCCCTCTGGCCTGCCTCTGCGCTCCTGCGACTAACTTCCCGTTTCAGCCACGACCCCAGCCGCAGCTGGTAGGAGAACCCGCGTGCCAGCCATGGTAAGCTGCCTGTGCACCTCTGCCCCGACTCTGCGTTCCTGCGAATAACTTCCTCTTCCAGCCCTGACATCAGCCGCAGCTGGTAGCAGAGCCTGCGTACCCGCCGCTGGTAAGTGGCCTGTGCCCCTCTGCCCTGCCTCTGCGTTCCTGTGACTAACCTCCTGCTCCAGCTCTGACCCCAGCCGCAGCGTGTAACAGAGCTCCCGCGCCAGCCACGTGTAAGCTGCCTTTGCCCCTCGGCCCGGCTTCTGCGTTCTTGAAACTTACCTCCTGTTCCAGCCCCGACCCGAGTCGCAGCTGGTAGCAGAGCAGGCACGCCGGATGTTGGGTAACTTGCCTGTGCCCCTCTGCCCCTCCTCTGCATTCCTGCAAGTAACCTCCAGTTCCAGCACCGTCCCGAGCTGCAGCTGGTAGCAGAGGCCGGGCACCCGCCGAGTGTAAGCTGCCTGTGCCCCTCTTCCCCTCCTCTGCGTTCCTGCGACTAACCACCTGTTCCAGCCCCGACCCGACTCGCAGCTGGAGGCAGACCCCGCGTGCACGCCGAGGATAAGGTGCCTGTGACCCTGTGGCCCACGTCTGTGTTCCTGCAACTAACTTCCTATACTAGCCTTGATCTAAGCCGCAGTTGGCTGCTGAGCCCGCGTGCCCGCCGCGGGTAAGCTGCCTGCGCCCCTCTGCCCCGCCTCTGAGTTCTTGCGACTAACCTCGTCTTCCAGTCCTGACAGCATCAGCTGGTAGCTGAGTCCGCGCACCCGCGGCAGGTAATCTGAGTGCGCCCCTCTGCACCGATTCTTCGTTCCTGCTTCTTACTTCCCGTACCAGCCCTGATCGAAGCCGCAGCTGGTAACAGAGTCCGAGTGCCCACAGCGTTGCTGGAACAGTAAGTTAGTTGCAGGAACGCAGAGGCGGGGTAGAGGGCCGCAGGCAGCTTACCCGCGGCGGGTGCGCGGTCTGTGCTACCATCGGTGCAGTTCGGGGCTGGAACGGGAAGTTAGTCGCAGGAATGCAGAGGCATGGCAGAGGGGCGCAGGCATCTTACGAGCGGCTGGCACATGGGCTCTGCTACCAGCAGTGCTGTTCGTGGCTGGAACTGGAAGTTAGTCGCAGGAATGCAGAAGTGGGGCAGAGGGGCACAGGCAGCTTACCCGCGGCGGGAGCGCGGGTTCTGCTACCAGCGATGCGGTCTGGGGCTGGAACGCGAAGTGAGTCACAGGAACGCAGAGGCGGGGAACAGGGATGCAGTCAGCTTACCCGCGTGGTGCGCATGGTCTCTGCTACCAGAAGTGCGGTTAGGGTCTTGAAAGGGAAGTGAGTCGCAGGAACGCAGAGGTGGGGCATGGGGAGCAGGCAGGTTGCTCCCCGCGGGCGCGCAGGCTCTGCTATCAGTGGTTCGGGTCGGGGCTGGAACGGGAATTTAGTCGCAGGAACGCAGAGTTGGGGCAGAGGGGCACAGGCAGCTTACTCACGGCGGGTGCGTAGGCTCTGCTACCAGCGATGCGGTTCGGGGTTGGAATGGGAATTTAGTCACAGGAACACAGAGGCCGGGCAGAGGGGCGCAGGCAGCTTACCAGTGGTGGGTGCACGTTCTGTGCTACCAGCAGTGAAGTTCGGGGCTGGAACGGGAATTTAGTCGCAGGAACACAGAGGTGGCGCAGAGGGGCGCTGGCAGCTTACCTGTGGCGGGTGCTCGGGCTCTGCTATCAGCGGTGCTGTTCGGGGCTGGAACGGGAAGTTAGTCGCAAGAATGCAGAAGCGGGCCAGAGGGGCATAGGCACGTTACCTGCGACGGGCACGCGGGCTCTTCTACAAGCGGTACGGTCTGGGGCTGCAACGGGAAGTGAGTCGCAGGAACGCAGATGTGGTGCAGAGGGGTGCAGGCAGCCTACCCACGGCAGACGCTCGGGCTCTGCTACCAGATCTGCGGGTGGGGGCTGGAACAGGAAGTTAGTCGCAGGAACGCAGAGGCAGGGCAGAGGGCCACAGGCAGCTTACCCGCGGCGGGTGCGCGGTCTGTGCTACCAGTGGTGCGGTTCAGGGCTGGAACGGGAAGTTAGTCGCAGGAATGCAGAGGCATGGCAGAGGGGCGCAGGCATCTTACGAGCAGCTGGCACATGGGCTCTGCTACCAGCGGTGCTGTTCGTGGCTGGAACTGGAAGTTAGTCGCAGGAATGCAGAAGTGGGGCAGAGGGGTGCAGACAGCTTATCCGCGGCGGGCGCGCAGGCTCTGCTACAAGCGGTGCTGTTCAGGGCTGGAACAGGAAGTTAGTCGTAGGAAAGCAGAAGCGGGCCAGAGGGTCAGAGGCTGGTTACCCGCGACGGTCGCACAGGCTCTGCTACCAGCGGTGCGGTTTGGGGCTGTAACAGGAAGTTAGTCGCAGGAACGCAGAGGCGGGGTAGAGGGGCGCAGGCAGCTTATCTGCGGCGGGCGCGCGGGCTTTGCTACCAGCGGTGTGGTTCGGGGTGGAACGGCAAGTTAGTCGCAGGAACAAAGAGGCGGGGCAGAGGGGCGCAGGCAGCTTACCTGCGGCGAGTGCATGTGCTGTGCTACCAGGGGTGCAGTTCGGGGCTGGAATGGGAAGTGAATCGGAGGAACACAGAGGAGAGGCGCGGGGAGCTTACCTCCGGCGGCGCGCGGGCTCTGGTACCAGCGGTGTTGTTCGCGTTGTTGATGGAACAGTAAGTTAGTTGCAGGAACGCAGCGCCGTGGCAGAGGGACAGAGGCAGCTTACCCCTGGTGGGCCCACGGGCGTTGCTACCTGAGGTACGTTTCCTGGTGGAACGGGAAGTTAGTCGCATGAACGCAGAGCTGGGGCAGAGGGGCGCAGGCAAGTTACCCGCGATGGGCGCGTGGGCTATGCTACCAGCGGTGCGGTCTGGGGCTCGAAAGGGAATTTAGTCGCAGGAATGCAGAGGCGGCACAGAGCTGTGCAGGCAGCTTACCCTCGGCAGGTGCTCGGGCTGTGCTAGCAGCGATGCGGTTCGGGGCTAGAACGTGAAGTTAGTCCCTAGAACGCAAAAGCGGGCCAGAGAGGCATAGGCAGGTTATCCGCGATGGGCGAGCGGACTCTGCTACCAGCGGTGCGTTCCGGGGCTGGAAGGGGAAGTGAGTCGCAGGAATGGAGAGGCGGGGCAGAGGGGCGCAAGAAGCCTACCTGCGGTGGGCGCACGGGCTCTGCTACCAGCAGTGCGGTCTGGTGCTGGAACGTGATGAGAGTCACAGGAACGCACAGGCGGGGAACAGGGACACAGGCAGTTTACCCGCGTGGTGCGCGTGGTCTCTGCTACCAGCGGTGCGGTTCGGGGCTGGAATGGGAAGTTAGTCGCAGGAACGCAGAGGTGGGGCACGGGGTGCAGGCAGCTTACCCGCAGCGGATGCGCGCTGTGTGCTACCAGCGGTGCAGTTCGGGGCTGGTACGGGAAGTTAGTCGCAGGAACGCACAGGCGGGGCAGAAGGGCGCAGGCAGCTTACCTGTGGCGAGCGCATATGCTCTGCTACCAAGGGTGCAGTTATGGGCTGGAATGGGAAGTGAATCTGAGGAATGTAGAGGAGGGGCAGAGGGGCGCGGGGAGCTTACCTGCAGCGGCACGCGGGCTCTGGTACCAGCGGTGTTGTTCGCGTCGTTGCTAGAACAGTAAGTTAGTTGCAGGAACGCAGCGGCGTGGCAGACGGGCGGAGGCAGCTTACCCTCCGTGGGCGCGCGGGCGTTGCTACCAGCGGTGCGGTTCCGGGTGAAATGGGAAGTTAGTCGCATGAACGCAGAGGCGGGGAAGAGGGGCGCAGGCAGCTTACCCATGGAGGGCGCGTGGGCTCTGCTATGGGCGGTGCGGTACGCGGCTGGAACAGGAATTTAGTCGCAGGAAAGCAGAGGTGGGGCAGAGGGGCGCAGGCAGCTTACCCTCAGCGGGCACTTGGGTCTGCTACCAGGGGTGCGGTTCAGGGCTGGAACAGGAAGTTACTCGAAGGAACGGAGACGTGGGGCACAGGGGTGCAGGCTGCTTACCCGCGGTGGGTGCTCAGTCTCTGCTACCAGTGGTGCGGCCCGGTCTGGAATGGGAAGTGAGTCGCAGGAACGCAGAGGAGAGGCAGAGGGGCGCGGGCAGCTTGCCCGCAGTGCCGCGCTGGCTCTGGTACCAGCGGTGCTGCTCGAGTTGGGGCTGGAACAGTAAGTTAGTTGCAGGAATGCAGAGGCGTGGCAGAGGGGCGGAGGCAGCTTATCCCCGGTGGGCACGCGTGCGTTCCTACCAGTGGTGCGGTTCGGGGTGGAATGTGAAAGTAGTCACAGAATCGCAGAGTTGGGGCAGAGGGGCGCAGGCAACGTAGCCTCGGCGGGCGTGCGGGCTCTGCTACCAGAGGTGCGGGTCGGGGCTTGAACGGGAAGTTAGTCGCAGGAATGCAGAGGTGGGGCAAAGGGGTACAGGCAGCTTACCCGCGGTGGAAGCGCGGGTTCTGCTACCAGCGGTGCGGTCTGGGGCTGGAACGCGAAGTGAGTCGCAGGTACACAGAGGTGCCGAACAGGGAAGCAGGCAGCTTACCCCCGTGGTTGGTCTCTGCTACCAGCGGTGCCGTTCGGGGCTGGAACGGGAATTTATTCACAGGAACACAGAGGTGGCGCAGATGGGCACACGGAGGTTACCTGTGGTGGGCGCGCGGGCTCTGCTACCAGCGGTGCGGTTCGGGGTTGGAACGGGAAGTTAGTCGCATGAACGCAGAGCCGGGGCAGAGGGGCGCAGGCAGCTTACCCGCGGCGGCGCGTGGGCTCTGGTACCAGCGGTGTTGTTCGCGTCATTCATGGAACAGTATGTTAGTTGCAGGAACGCAGCAGCGTGGCAGAGGGGCAGAGGCAACTTATCCCAGGTGGGCCCATGGGCGTTGCTAGCAGCGGTGCGGTTCTGGGTGGAACGGGAAGTTAGTTGCATGAATGCAGAGGCGGGGCAGAGTGGCTTAGGCAGGTTACCCACGACGGGCGCGCGGGCTCTGCTACCAGTGGTGCGTTCCGGGTCTCGAAAGGGAATGTAGTCTCAGGAACGCAGAGGCGGGGCAGAGGGGCACAGGCAGCTTACCCACGGCGGGTGCGCGGTCTGTGCTACCAGATGTGTGGTTCCGGGCTGCAATGGGAAGTTAGTCGCAGGAACGCAGATGCGGGGTAGAGGAGCACAAGCAGCTTACCCCCGGCAAGCTCGTGTGCTCTGCTACCAGGGGTGCAGTTCGGGGCTGGAATGGGAAGTGAGTCAGGAACGCAGAGGGAGGGCAGAGGGGCGCAGGCAGCTTACCCACGGCGGGCGCACGGGCTCTGCTAGCAGCGGTGTGGTTCGGGGCTCGAACGGGAATTTATTCGCAGGAACGCAGAAGCGGGCCAGAGTGGCATAGGCAGGTTATCCATGACGGGCGCGTGGGCTCTGCTACCAGCGGTGCAGTCCGTGTCTGGAACAGGAAGTGAGTTTCAGGAACGCAGACGTGGTGCAAAGGTGTGCAAGCAGCCTATCCACAGTGGGCGCGTGTGCGTTGCTACCAGCGGTGCGGTTCGGGTGGAACGGGAAGTTAGTCGAAGGAAAGCAGAGGCGGGGCAGAGGGCCACAGGCAACTTAGCCAGAGCGGGCGCTTGGGCTCTGCTACCAGGGGTGTGGTTCGGGGCTGGAAGGGAAGTTAGTCGGAGGAACGGAGAAGCGGGGCTGATGGGTGTAGGCAGCTTACGGGCGGTGGGCGTGCAGGTTCTGCCAGCAGCGGTGCCGTCCATGGCTGGAACAGGAAGTTAGTTGGAGGAACGGAGAAGCGGGGCCGATGGGTGTAGGCAGCTTACGGGCGGTGGGCGTGCAGGTTCTGCCAGCAGCGGTGCCGTCCGTGGCTGGAAAGGGAAGTTAGTCGCAGGAACGCAGAAGCAGGCCAGAGGGGCATAGGCAGGTTACCCGCGACAGGTGCGCGGGCTCTGCTACAAGCGGTTCGGTTCAGGGTTGCAACGGGAAGTTAGTCGCAGGAATGCAGAGGCGGGGAAGAAGGGCGCAGGCAGATTCCCCGCGGCAGGTGCGCGCTCTGTGCTACCAGCAGTGCAGTGTGGGGCTGGAACGGGAAGTTAGCCGCAGGAACGCAGAGGCGGGGCAGAGGGGCGCACGCAGGTTATTCGCGAAGGCACACAGGCTCTGCTACCAGCAGTGCGGTCCGGGGATCGAACGGGAATTTAGTCGCAGGAATGCAGAGGCGGCGCAGAGGGGTGCAGGCTGCTTACCCTCGGCGGGTGCTCGGGCTCTGCTAGCAGCAGTGCGGTTCGGGGCTTGAACGGGAAGTTAGTCGCAAGAACGCAGAAGCGGGCCAGAGGGTCATAGGCAGGTTACCCGCCACGGGCGCGTGGGCTCTGCTACCATTGGTGCAGTCTGGGGCTGGAACGGGAAGTGAGTCGCAGGAACGCAGAGGCAGGGAAGAGGGATGCAGGCAGCCTACCCGCATGGTGCGTGTGGTCTCTGCTCCCAATGGTGCGGTTCGGGGCTGTAACGGGAAGTTAGTCGCAGGAACGCAGAGGTGGGGCACGGGGTGCAGGCATCTTACTTGCAGTGGGCACGCGGGCTCTGATACCAGCAGTGCGGGTCGGGCTGGAACAGGAAGTTAGTCGCAGGAACTCACAGGTGAGGCACGTCGAGCAGGCAGCTTACTCACAGCGGGCGCGCAGGCTCTGATACCAGCGGTGCGGATCGGGCTGCAACGGGAAGTTAGTCGCAGGAACGCAGAGGCGGGGCAGAGGTGCGCAGGCAGCTCATCCGCGGCGAGCGCGCGGGCTCTGCTACCAGCAGTGCGGTTCGGGGCTGGAACAGGAAGTTACTCGCAGGAACCCAGAGGTGGAGCACAGGGGTGCAGGCTGTTTACCCGTGGTGGGCGCGCAGTCTCTGCTACCAGTGGTGTGGCCCGGCCTGGAATGAGAAGTGAGTTGCAGGAACACAGATGAGAGGTAGAGGAGCGCGGGCAGCTTACCAGCGGCGGCGCGCGGGCTCTGGTACCAGTGGTGCTGGTCGGGTCGGGGCTAGAACAGTAAGTTAGTTTCAGGAAGGCAGAGGTGTGGCAGAGGGGCGGAGGTAGCTTACCCCCGGTGGGCGCGCGGGCGTTGCTACCAGCGCTGCGGTTGTGGGCTGGAACAGGAAGTTAGTCGCAGGAACGCAGAGGCGGGGCAGAGGGGCACAGGCTGCTTACCCGCGGCAGGCGCAAAGACATTGCTACCATCCTGTCGGGGCTGGAATGGGAAGTTAGTCGCAGGAACTCGGAGACGGTCCAGAGGGGCGCAGGCAGCTTACCCGCAGTGGGCGCATGGGCTCTGCTACCAGCGGTGAGGTACAGTCCTGGAACAGGAAGTTAGTCGCAGCATCGCAGAGCCGGGGCAGAGGGGTGCAGGCAGCTTACCCGCAGCGGATGCGCGGGCTCGGCTACTGGCTGGGACTCGGTCGGGACTGGAACAGGAAGTTAGTCGCAGGAACGCAGAGGCTGGGTAGACGGGTGCAGGCAGCTTACCCGCGGCGGACACCCGGGCTCGGCTACCGGCTGGGCTGGCTTTGAACATCATAATTTTTAATTTAATTTTTGTCTTTATTTAGCACATAAAATTGGAATATGCTTCAGTTGAAATGCCCTTTGGAATATCCTGTTACCCCCCCCACACACACACACACAATATTCTGTAGTGTTCATAGAGCATTTCATATCAGGTACTGATTGTTATGAAGAAAAGAAACCATACTTTTTTTTAATCTCACTAACAAGGCTCTCCTAATTTTCCTGTGCCAAATTTCTTCGAGATTTTCATTAGTTTTTGACTTAAGAGCTTTTCTTTTCCACAACCTTGCCTTCTTGTTCTCTGTAGTCAACCCTTTGTCTGATTTTCAGTGCTTTGAATGACTTCCAAGCTCATTTCTATAGTCATGACCTTTTATCTGTAAGAAATTTTCATTCTAATTATTTACGGGGCATCTTCACCTGGCTGTTCACCATCATTTTAAGTTCAGCTTGGAGGCAATATAAAGTTGTGTGTAGTACCATAGCAAAAAGAAGCTTAAATTCTTAAAGTTACATTTTATGGCTACTAACACCTATGAATTTCATAACAGCTAAAGCAATACCTTGCCACCAGACTATCCTATTTCTGTTAATAGTTTTCTTGTTTCCCCAAAAGGAAAAGTGAATACATGCTGAGCTTGAGTCAAAATGAGCTTGTTTATGGGTCTGCTTCAAATAAATAAGCTAAGAAAAACTACAGTATCCTCTAAGGAGAGTTGGAGCTAGGGCAATTTGAGACTTTTAACCCTTATCTTTCATGAAAATGTAAAGTACCTGTTCACCAAGGAAACCTTTGCGAATGTGGCCTAGACCTTTTCCCAAGTTTTTAACAGAGCAAGAGCACAATATTAAAGGTCTAAAGCATGCCCTATTTTGTTGGAAGGTTTGATGACTGGGTCAGCAGGCTTTCTATTTGCAAATGGTCTTAGAAAGTTGCATGCAAAACAAACTCTGACAGCTGCAGCATTTGCTGGCCTCTCACTAAGGCCCCAACAAGAATAGGTGACAGAAGCTACATGTTAGTATCTCTAGTTGTGTCAGGGCTACACTGAATGGAAAGATTCAAGTCGTCACTCAAGATTTTAGGGGTGTTTGAGCTGAGGAGAATGAGCAATGAATATCTGGCTCAGGTCCAGAAAATCAGTACCAGATTTATAGAGAAAGGCAAGTTGAGGCAAATCCACAGAGGAAAAAAATGATGCATGGCTTCAAGCCTCTTACAGAATACAGGGATTTTATATATAAGATTTTATAATATTGTCCATTTTATCTAGATAATATCCTTGGAGTATAACAAAGAAGAATTGGCCATAACTGTGAGAGGAGGAAATGTGTAGATAGGAGGACGTCATCAAATTGAGACTGAGAGTACATGATTCAGACAGGCTTGGACAAAAGATAAGTCAAGATCTGTCATCTGAGGAATATTCTATCTATTTTCATAAAGCTCTATTTTCTTCCTTTCTTCAGGACTTCTTTCACACTTTCATTCTTGTATAATTTTTACTGAGGATATATGCATCAGGCATTGTGATAGGCATCAGTACAAAACCATTGCCCTTAAGAATCTTGCATTCTATTCTGGGAGCCAGAAATGCAAATCACTGATTACAGAACAGTACAGAAATTGTTGCAGTAAAATCATTCATGGCGTGTGACATGAACCTGGAGGCAAGGCATATGACTTGGTGGGTAGAGGTCACTCCATGGAGGTGAGCAGGGGATTTAACTAGCTAATAAGGTCAGGAAGACCAGATGAAGATAGGCTATGCAACATCAATCCACTTAACTTCAAGGAAATGACACAATAACCAGAGTAGGAATGTGAGAAGCCAATAAAACATCTGTTGTACTGCCACTAGAAACAGAAGTACTTAGAAGTTAAGAAAATATATCACTTAACATTGTAGAATTATGATCTGATTGATGCTTAATTTATAGATAAGGAGGAGACAAAGAAAACTTTAGGTTGACTCAGAGCTGCGGTCTTGCAAGGGAAGGGATACTGAAAAGAGATCAAGGACAGAAGGTGTAGGCTGGATAACGAGGCCCACAATGTCAGAACCCTCTGAATTCATGAACTTTCTTTTTCACTGTTTTCCTTCATCTGAAAAGAAAAATTCTCCTTTTCACTGAACATCAATTAACTACTGATTATGGTTCAGGTTAAGAGTCAGGATCTCTTGAAAAGAGACACAGATTTAAGTAAAATGAACCAGGCAGCAGAGCACTCCTTTCTCAGTTGTAAAAGAGACAAATCTTATGCCTGGGCTGGGGGCAGGAAGACCATAGAGGAGGAGGAATTAAAGAAAATGTGCTAATTTTTAACCTCTTAACTTATGCTACATTTGTTCTCCTTCCCAGTACTGCCACATCTGTGTCATACTTACTAATTTGTTAGCCCAGTCCACTGTAACAATGGATATTTTATTATTTACTTACTTACTTACTTACTTACTTATTTTTTAGTGAAGGGTCTACAGGGTGTTCAGGGTCTCACTACTAGGTCAGACTCATAGTGATCCACCTGTTTACAGCCTCTCAAGAGATGGGATTACATGGATTTGCCACTATGCACAGTTTCAATTGCTGTTTCAGTGTGCTTCAAGGGCAGGTCTGGCACTGTAGGGTGTGGTACTGAGGCCCAGAACCCTTTGCTTGCTTGAAAAATGCTTTAATCCACTGAAGTATATGGACAGCCCTGTTAATGGAGTTTGAAAGCTTTTAACTTTTGAATAATTTTATTATTTATTTATTTATTTATTTGCGGGACCGAGGTTCAAACTCAGGACCTTCCACTTGCCAGGCAGACACTTTTGCCACAGAGCTATCTCCCTGGCCCCAAATTTTGAATAATTTTAAATTTATGAAAAGTTTTCAAATATAATAGCGTGATCCCATATACTCTTTATCTAATTTCTCTAATTTTCACATGTTATAAAGCATGTTACATTTGTCAAAAGGAAAACATTAATCTCAGTCCAATATATCTTTAAGACTATAGGCTTTATTTCAATGTCATAAATTTTGCTGCTAGTGCCCTTTTCCATTCCAAAATCTGTTTTCCTATCTCCTTAGTCTTCTTAACATGTGATAAACTCCTAGTCCAACTTTATTTCTCTTGCCCGTGTCACCTTCAAAGAACTGTATAATATTTATGAGTTTAACTGCAAGGCACAGTTATCTAAAACTCCTTTCCTTGCTCTTCTCTTACTATCTGTTAATCATTAAGTTCAACTGCATAAAACAGAAATGCATAAACACACTTAAAGGTTTAGTAGTTGGGGGCTGATGTGATCTGTGGTTTCCAGATGACCAGGATTTTATCTTATCTGTCTTTGCACTTTAACTCCATGTGATATCCTCAAGGCCGCTGACAGTCTGAGATTGCTCATAAAGGTTAAGAAGGAAGGAGGGGAAGAAGTCTGATAAAGAGATTAAAATAGAGATTAATTGAAAAAAATGCATTCCATATAGCAGTTATGGCAGGTGCGTGATGGATGAGGAAAGATGAGGAGGAGGAACCGGGCATGTGGGAAAGAGCAAATGTAGTAATAACATATCAGGAAAGAAATGATATATAAACTTCACTGCTGACCAGTAACTAATTCTCAGCCTCTCCGAAATGCAGAAATGTTCAAATCATTAAGAACTTTCTCAGAAGTTTAGTCCTCCGATAGATTTTTTTTATTTTTATTTTATTTTATTATTTTTTTTTAGACAGGGTTCTTGCTATATTGCCCAGTCTGGTGTCTGGTTATAAACTCATAATACTCCTGCCTCAGTCTCTCAAGTAAATTTTGTATTTATAAATCTAATGACACTACTGAAAGAAAAAATTATGCAATTTTTATAAAGGGTTATGTTCTGACAATACATTTAAAAGAAAGTATATTTTGAAACCTATTTAGTCATGAACAGAGATAACAAATCTTTTTACTATGCTATTGGTTTTTAGATTAAGCTTCCTAATGCATAATAAATTTGCAATGTATATAAAAAAGGAAGGAGGGAAATAGTCTAGTCACATGATCATGCTAACCACAAAGGATTCTGGGAAGGATGGATTTTAGCTAAGTGTCAAGATTTTCTAAGGAAGAGGAAGGAAAGAACATTGTATGAACAATTAGCAGAATCTGCTCCTGTTCAGATAAGAATAAATGAATAGATAACCAAATACTGTAGTAAATGTATGCTGGAAAGCAGAAAAGAGCTCTTTGGCAGGCTGGGGTGAGAAGGGAGACTTCTATAGGCTAACATGCCCCTGGAGGCTGAGACAGACACCTCTTTTTGTTTACATCCCCAAAGCTTCTAATTGAACTCTAAGCTTGTGTCTCTTTTCTTTGCATCCAGACCACTAAATACTTTTGTTTCTACCCATTTGTAAATACATAAATAGGCTAAGAGACAAAAGAAATATAAAGATTCTTGATTTGTATCTTCTTTTTTTTCTCTTTGAAAAGATATCAAGTGTTTGTTTGACGTAGGAGGGTCACCACCTGCCTTCCGTGACTGGAGGTAGGAAGAGTGGGTGCAGAGATGAGCTTGACTTTGCTGCCAGCTGGTTTTATTTTCTTCAGAAGAATTACAGGAACTAAAGAGCAGCTGGTTGCTTAGGAAATGAGCCTCTCTATCAGGTGGTTGCTAAGGCCATCCCTCATTACAGAGTAGAAAATGTGTGTCTTGGGGAGCATGTATTTTCTTCTTGTTGATTAGAAACGAGCCCTATGGAAAGAAACGTTCAAGTCTGACTTCAGCAGCATGTGTAAAGTTATGTGGGTTTCTGCCTACAGCATATGACAACACAGAGATCTAAAATATGAAGGTGGTGTCAAGGAATTTATAGCTTTCATGGCCCCTAAATTAAGTGACAATATGATTTGTATAATCATTGTTTTCAAATATTTTGTTACTATATTCTAGTAATGAAGTAATACCAGCGTTTAGTAATGCTAAGCACTAACAATTTCAAGTCTATTGAGAGAACACAGAGATTTTTGGAGACAAATAAATACAAGGCCTTTGCCTGTTCAGGTGATATTGACTAACAGTCCTTGATAAAAGTGAAAATAGAAGGTGAGAATAAAAAGGTCAGTTTCTTCTTCAGAATACATAAATGTGCTTATGAACTCTTATGAACTACTTGGTTTCAATAATTTAACTCATGAATTACAAGTGTAAAATAATTTCCCTTTCCTCAAACTGTTAAGAATAGTGTCTTGTTAAAACTCCCATTTCCTGTAAGAAGGTTTCATGAGCATCTTATTCTAAGTACTGTAGTCACTTACATTTACTTGTTCAAGTAGTTGGTGTAGAAATGTCTTACTTAAAAACTCATATCTTACTTAATTCAGATGCTTTCTGATGTGGCTTCAGGTGAATTGAGTGTTCCAGTCTTGTGCAGTAGAGGGACCTTGTTGTACCTCTCTTCTTTCCCATGGGAGTGAGTTTTACTTTGGGCCAGGGAGAATGTAGAAGAAGGTATTTTCTTATAAGACTGCATGCAGTGGCTTGGCTGTCAGGAATCATAAGGTTTCTATCCCATTATTCTCTAACATTGTTATTTCTTCAAGTAACAATGCATGTGTGCATCTTATTATTCTTCATTTGATCTACTTGGACCCCAGTTGGTTCTCCACATGGCCTCTTGGTGTAAGGATCCCAGCGCCCAGCACCTGACCTACAGGTGACTTGGCCAAGGAAATCACCAGGTGTATTGTGTCATCCGTGCTAGAGTGAAATAGTGTAGAGGTGGTAGAAGCCCCATTTATTATCCCCTATTTTTCTTTTATCATCATCTGACCATTACTCAGTGGTACTACTAGTTTCAGTGGTGACTTTAAAAAATGGGAGAAATTATTCCTCTACTTGAGGGATGTATAATTGTGTCAGGATTCACACTTTGACTTTGAAAAATAGATTATACTTCAGTGCTCATTTCCGCACAGGTTAGGTGCTTGGGGTAAAGCACAATGTCTGCAGTTATTCCTGACAGTCCTAAGTTTTGGTACTCAGCCTGCCTGGCCAGAAGTTCAGCATTCTCAGATATAGGATAATTGGTTTCACCAGGCCACACTGAATGAGGACTGTTATGTCACAAAATTTTTACAGTAAGAGATGGTGAAAATCCTATTCTTGATATGAGAGAAAAGAAGAAGAGTGAATATGGATGCCTCATAAAATTTATGTTCTATCTATACTTTCCTACATACTCTCTCTTATGCTGAGGATTGTACAAGTTGACTTTCCTGGCTATTGAGTTGAGGGGAGTCATGTCTCTTCTCTAAATTGTCTCTGTATTAGTGGTTCTCAATAGGTGGCTGTTTCCTAGGAGATACTTGACAATGTCTGGAGGTACACTTATTTATAACAACTTGGAGGAAGAAGTTATTCTTATCTTGTGTGCAGAAGACAAGGTTGCTGCAAGTCACCCTATAATGCCCAGGGAAAATCCCTAAAAATTATACCTCACAAAATGTCAGTAGTACTGGAGTTAGGGGTTGGGAAATTCTGCACTAGAGAATTGATCTCCTTCATCCTGTCCTTACCAGTGACAGAAAATGACCCTGATCTGTCCCATAAAAGCTCTGGCTATAGGCAATTTTTTTTTCTCAACTTCTATCAATTAAGATAAAAGTAGCTATTATATCAACCTTATATGAAAATAGTAAAAATGAAATGAGATAATAGACATAAATATGCTTTGAAGATTTTTCAGAAAGGCACAAAACTCATTTATGCCACACTGAAAGCTTTCTAGTGGACTAGAAAAGATTCTGGCTGACAACGTCTGAGTTACTTCTTTGGCCTAACAGTTAACTTTATTTCCATCTTCAAATATAGAGTAACCTACCTAAATGAGAGAATTTTCTTGAAGTGCTGGCTTGAGTGCTCACCTTTTCTTATGCTATGGTATCTTCCTCGTCATCTCTTGTTCACACTGACATAGTACATCGTCTATGCTTCTGAAAAACATGAATAAAGGAAGGAATAAAAGAGTGAAAAGATTACTGATCACACATTATGGATTGAGAACACCTCAGTGATGGAAAGGACTTTATTTGCACCATTTTCACCATTAGAAGCAATATGCCTGTCTAGATTGTGTCAGGGAGATATGGAATTATGTTTTGGCTGAAATATGCTAGTTAGTTCTGGAGAAAGAGGATACACAGGTGAAAGAAAGTTCTACATCCTGCACTTGATGAGTCTATGACCACGCAAAATAGACACAGCTGGGTTTTACTGTGCTTCCTTAGGCTTCTGGAAAGAAATCTTAAAGCATATCTTCTCTTCCTGTGGTGAAGATTAGACATTCTGCTTATGATTGTGTTCAAGTGCAGTTTCTGTTTTGTTTATACTGTTTCATCATTTGGTTTTTCCCTGTGATAATCTTGATGAATTGTGATTTACTACTCAACTTTTGCTGAATTCTGTTGCATAGAGAGCAGAAGCACAGATACCTTCTACCATGATGCTCGACTGTGGCAGAGACAGAAGTGGCAACATGACAGAGGACAGCGGTAGAAGTGTGAGTGAAGTCAGTGTGTAAGGAGTGTGACTGAGAATCCACAAACACATAGACATCTGTTTTCTTGCTTCACTTTTAATAATAACAGAAATATTTTTGTTACACTTGAAAATACTACAGTGTGAGCAGAGCAGGATTGGAGACTGGGCATAGTAAACTGACCTGCAACTTCTAAGTTGTAGCCTGAGTTCTTATTATGTTCACAGAAGGGTGGCATGTGAATCAAAGCTAAGATATCCTTCATAGGCACATAATCAATCAAGCAATTGCTGAGTTTGTTCCATAGCACTGGTGCAGTTGCTAAAATTGCATAACCAAGCGTTCTCAAACAACAGCCAGAATTTAAATTGCTATTTAGTCTAGACTGGCAGATAGCATTACCAATAAAACGAAAGAGCCCCTGCTCACCCAGGTACCCTTGTAGCTTGACAAGGATTTGTGGTATATTATTGCATTGGTATCAGTGAAGCCCTGTCCTTGTTTGGTGGCTGGTGAGTGTTAAATAATATTGCGACTGTCAAGTACTTCTTATTTTCCACCCAGGAACATTTATAATTCTCTGCTTCATGTACTTTCTAATTCTTCATGCTCAATGATGGGAAGGAAAATTAATTACTCTTGGACTGCTTCTTGACAAAGCATTCCTCTTCCACTAAATAATATTTTCACCAATGAAAGCAGAGAGTTCCTGACCTCTGTTCTGCTGTCTTGGTCTCATACTCCTGCTTTTACCGTAAGATGTTTTTGAAAATGCCAGAACTGAACAAGGGCTATTGCTTTTAAATTCAAGCCTGGGATTTGGATCTAAACTATTTTAAATGCTTCGGAAGTGTGGCATTTGAGTCTACTTGAAAGTCCCAGTTCTCTATCTGTGTAGCTCAGCCATCATGTATTGATTTCTGTAGGGCATCATTTGTGTGAAAAACAGAGATGTAAGCCCACTTGAAGTTTCACTTGACTTGTAGTTCCTTTTTGATCTTTGGTACTAATAGCTGGCAAAGAATAAAACCAGGAATGTCAACCACTGTCTGGAATATTTAAGCCATTGACTATTTCTTGAAGGACTATATAATGCCTATTCTATAGATCTGTTGTACCACAAGACAAGATTTATAGAATAAACAAAAGAAAACAAAAATGGAAACTGGTACCAGCTAGCATCGCCCAAATCAGCTGATAATAAAGTAAGTCTCATTAATTACTAGTCATTAAATATAAATGAGCAGAAATCACACTAAGGAGAGAATGAAAGGCAGTTTAATCCCTAAAAGCCCTGCAGCATTTTTATATTTAACCTTTTGTTAAGATATGAATTATCTAGTTTTTCTGGCTTTTATTAAGCAGACCACCTCTTAATGCTTTTGTTTAAAATTTGAAACTTCCAAAGAAAGACTATACCATTTGATTCTCCATCCCTCATGGCCTGTGCCCTTCCCCTTTTCAGTTCTCCAGCACTGTGGACTCTTAGGTCCTGGAGCACGCTGCTCTCTGGCACAATACCTGTGCAACTGCTCATGATCGCCAACACGCAGGCCCTCACAGTCTGGCATTTCTTCTCTCCAATAACGTCATCCCACCTTCCGGTTTAGATGCCCATCCCACTGCACATGTTCCAGCCGCCAAAGGTCTCAAGGCGTAATCCAACAGAACGTGGTTGCTGGCACCCATGCAGGAGACCCATGAAGCAAAAATCACATTTGTAAGTATTGCTGAGGTTGTCTTGGTTACATTTTTTCCTCATAGTTGAGACAAAAATACCCAACATCCAAAATTAAGGAAGGAAAGGTTTATTTGGCTCACAGTTTGCGGAGGGTTTAGTCTAATAAGCTGGCTCTGGGTCAGTGTGGCATATGGCACAGGGGCAATAGTCCAAGGTACTAGAGGACAGCAAGGCAACAGGAAGAAGGGTCTGGGCTCTTTTGCTCCCTCATGCTGTATGCAGGCTATCTGCCCATACCTACACCATCTCTTTGTCCTTCTCTTCCACAAAGTGCAGGTGTCTACAAAGTAAGGACCCTGCTTCCCGACTGAATCACCCAGCTGAACTTTTAATCTTCTCAAGGTTGAATAAGCATACAATAAACAAAATCGTAGAACAGTAAGGGTATGTCTTTTTCATCCCAGGATGGAAAACTGCTGAGTTCCTTAGTTAAGCCTCTAGACTCTCCAAGTTAATACAATGAATCACCCAAGACAGAGACACTACTTCCCTTTTCTATTCTTATCCTTTCATAAGAGTGCAGTGTTTCTTAAGGGTCATGTGACATGTAATATCACAGTGGACTGAATCAAAAACAGGTACTAAAATGTAGCTGCTGCATCCCGCACACATGTGCTTCTAGAAGCCAGCAGCTCCACACTTTCAATCTCTTCTTCTGAACAAATAGCTTTCTGGAGTATCTTTCTTATATTTTTTTTCTTTTCTTTAGATATAAAATAAGTTCCTTTCATAAAAAATAATCTAGTTGCCTTTTACTTAGCCAGACATGCATATGAAAAAATGTGGAAGAATGCCATCCTTCTAATTTTTTGTTTTAGGTCACTTTTTCTTTCACAAAGCAGATTGCCTCTACGTTTAGTACTCATCCTTTTAATTAAATGAAATATTTAAAAACTTCTAAGTTTTGATTTTTTTAACACAGAAAATTTAAAGGATCCTACATAGTTCCTTGCCATTGATAATTGTTAAGAGTGAAGAAAAGGTCCAGAAACCAAAAATTTGAGAGTCACAGCCACTGACCATATATCTTCATCTGTTCAAAAAGACAAAATCCACTTTTTATATTGTTTTTGTCATTTTATAATTTCTAATCCACCATAGACTGTTGATTCTGGAAAATGAAATGACAATGAAAACTGTAGTCTTAAAAAAAATTGCCCACCTACTGACCAAATGCTAGGGTTTCGCTGCACTATCAAAGTACAGTAGAATGTTCTACTTATTTGTTCTTAGTATATGCAATCATCTCCTTATGAGCCCATTTGAGGTTTTTAGAGTAGGTCTGTTCCATGATTTTGCTTTTGGTAGCCCTGTGCAGACTTTCTTATTACCAGAAATGGTGGTTTTTCCATAGAAGTAGCAGACAGCCTCCTGTCTTTTCAGGTCATTCTGCTCACTCCACCAAGACCTTGAATCTGTTTCCTTAACACCATGTTGCTTTTCTACCATGTTTTCCATTTTTTATCCCTCCCTTCCACTTCTAGGTTAATTCATATAACTACTTCTCTTCGATACTCTCAAATCTTGCCATTGTCTCACTTACTTATATCCTTATCAGTGACACACACACTGTTCAATCCAACTCTTCACTTCTGCTACACTTTCTTCTACACACATGAATGTGGCTAGGAAAATTTCTACAGTCAGGACAGTACATCTTATTCTATATCCATCATGGTACTGTTGGGTGGGCCTTTAATTCTGCCTACAGAAGGTAAGTTGTCTAGTTATGATGTGAGAAAAAACAGTGACCAAATCTCAGTAGCAAATGTAATAAAAGTTTGCTTTTTATTCACTTTACATATTGCAAAGGTGTTAAATTTGACTCTTTTTCCTGGGGCTCAGGTTGGGGGAGTATCTTTTTCTTGTGGCTATTCCCATTGTGATGGCAAGTGAAAGAAAAGTGTGCTAGAGCCATGATGATTTTTATCATTTCAAGGTAATACATTCCATTTTTACTAATAATTACTGAGTGAAAGAAAGTCTCTTGATCAAGCCTCACACAGATGGGATTGGAAATGTAGTCTTTCTGCATAGACATGTGTGGCAAAAAGAAGTCAGTAGGAGGGACAGTGGATGATTTCACATCTGTGAAGCCTCTCACACTCTCCAGTTTCTACAATTTGTTTTTCAATCTTTCTTCCTTTCTCATGGTTTCAGTATTTATTGCTTCCTCAGCTCCCTTATTTACCAACATTGCCTCTCCTTTTCTTATTCCATGGTGATATCTTTGCTTCCCATTCTATGGGGAAAAAATTAAACCAATCAATAGAAGCCTGCACACTCCCACCTAGCCATCTATTTGCATTTGTGGCCATGCCTGCCACTGCCCCTTATATTAATGTTCAGTGTGCTGACTTAGGGATGGCCCATGTATGTCCTGTAAATTATATTCTTTCTCACTGCCTTGAGGACATTATGCCTGCAAATCTTTTCTTATCTCTACATCATCAGTCTCTATTTTATACTGGACCACTCCCTTCAGTACAGAAATGCCGTTTTTTCTAATCTTCAGAAAAACAAAAAAAAACTTTCCCTGATCTCCCTCTTTCTGTACTTTCCATTTATCCTTGTCCTCACTGAAAGAGCTATTTATATGTGACATCACTCTGCTCTCTCTTCCCATGGTCCTTCATCCCTGCCCTTGTGAAAAACTTGGTGATGTCTGTGTTGTTAAAGCCAACGGTCAGCTCTCATCTCCTATCCTCCTTGATGCATAGAATAATTTCTCCATTTCCCACTCTAGATGGCGCTCTTCCCTGGTTTCCATCCTGCCTCTCTGAATGCCTCTTTTTGGTAGTTTTGTGTCTCTGACTCTGTGTTTGGCCTTTCTTTTTCTTTCTGTACCCTCTCCTTTCATAAACTAACTTTGGTCTTTTGATTTTAAGTAAATTTTGCTTGCTGCTCTCTTTCTCTTCTCAAGTTTATGGGTGAAACTTGGAAATCCCATATGAACGCTGTACTTGTGTATACAATGTCTGCTTTCTATTACATTTGGATTTCCATTAGGCATTTCTGATATCATATGTCCTAGAGTTTTCTCAAACTTTCCCCAGCCCTGTTTCCCTCAAAGTCTTGCCTATCTCAGGAAGTGGATACTTCATTTGCCGATGTGTCCAAGCTGCAATAATTCTTTTTTTTTTTTTTTCTAGGAACATTTATCAGATTCGTCATCAAATTCTCATGGTTTATTCCTCAACAAATATTTGACTTGAGCAAATATATAATTACTTCCTACTAATTCCAGTCTTATCATTAAAATCTGAGCCACTTTTGTGTGTCCTTTATATCACTGCAGTCTTTTTGTGTCTGAACTTATTCCCTTCCTTTTTCAATAGCATTAAAGAAAATGCCTCCTCCTTCCAGGTTAAAAGTAAAGACATTGCAACAATATAAGTAGAATGACAAAAATGCTTGTACATTTGGACATTTCTGACTGATTTTAAATCTTGCCTCTTATAAATAGTGCTGCAATTAACATGGGAATCCAGGTATTTCTTTGTTATAATGGCATTATTGGATCGTATTATGTCTGTATTCTTAGTTTTTGAGGAATCTCAATAATATATTCCATAAAGGTTGTGCTAATTTAAATTCCCACCAACATTATGTTCTAGTCCCCTTTCTCCATGTACTCATCAGTATTTTTCATTTTGCCTTATGGATAATGGGCATTCTAGCTCGGGGGAGGGTATACTTGAGTGGTTTGATTTGCATTTTCCTTTTCATTAGTGATATTTGGCATTTTTCATATATTTCCTTGAGCATTTGTGGGCCTTTTTTGGGAAATGTCTATTCAAATATTTGTCCTATTTTTAAAATTATTATTATTGTTGTTTTAGTGTTCAGTTTTGTTTATTGTGAGGCAGGGTCTCTTCATGTAGTACAGTGTGGTTCATTATTAGTGTAGATAAATGCTAATATTTCTGATTGTTGCATTTTGTGC
Organism: Myocastor coypus; assembly: GCA_004027025.1. Taxonomy (NCBI): domain Eukaryota; kingdom Metazoa; phylum Chordata; class Mammalia; order Rodentia; family Myocastoridae; genus Myocastor; species Myocastor coypus. The sequence continues at coordinate 72,056 of PVJA010003139.1, forward strand.
TGAAGCTCTGCTAAATTTGCTTGGGTTGTTGTTGGTTTTTTTTAAAAGGCTGGCAGTTTACAGTTAGGCTGCTCCCTATAAATTATTTTTTATTTTATTTATTTTTTAATGTGTTTGGTACAGGGTTTACTCTACAGCGTCTTAATATGCAGACTGGACTCATAGTGATCCTTCTGGTTTCAGCTACTCAAGCTGGAATTACAGGTTCAAGTCACCACATCCAGCCTCAGTTAACAAGTCAGCACAGCCTGGGGGCAGGGCCTGCAAGGCAGGCCAGGCATAGAACCCCTGACCCCGGTGTCTGCCTGATTAGGCACTTTAATCAGCTGAGCTACCTGGCCTACATACTATAAATTATTTTGAGCTTTAGTATATTCATTTTGTTGCTTCAGAACTTGTTGTGATATTGCTAATACTAGTTCATTCTCTTAACATTGCCAATGCTTCACTCACACATTTTGAAATACTTGTATCATTATTTTCATGTGTTGAAACTTTTTTGCTTTTTAAATTTTTAAATTACTCTTAGATCATTTAATAGCATGGTGTTGGATTTTCACATTTTTACAAATTTTCCTTTTTCTTACTGTTGATTTCTAGTTTTATTACATGTGGTCTGAGAAGATAAAGCTATGGTTTGAACTTTTAAAAACTTGTTGATACTTAATCTATGACCTAACAAATGATACATCCAGAGAATATTCCATATGCTAATGAGAAGAGCATATATTTTGCCCTTGCATAAATTCCTGTGTGCCCATTTGCTCTACATTGTAGCTTAAATCCTTATATTCTTGTTGGAATTCTATGTGGATGATCTGCCCACTAATAAAAGTAGTCTGTTTGAATCTCTAAATATATTGGTGTCCATTTCTTCTTTTCGATATAGTCATAACTTTCCTCCTTTATTGTTTTGTATTTTTGAGACAGAGTCTCACTATACCATTCAGGCTGGCCTTGAGCTCACTTTGTAGCCCAGGCTGGTCTCAAACTTGCGACAGTCCTCTTGCCTCAGACTCCCGAGTGTTGGGATTATAGGCGTGCACCGCCACACCTGACATATATTTTCCCTTTTAAAGCAGTTTCTTTCCCTTCACAATGGTTGTTATCTTTTGCATCTTATTTACTCTTTCAGTTTCTTGCACTTGAGAGACAGTGTGATGTTTACATATGCACATTTGACTTATTCCACTTATGAACATGGTCTATAGTTGCATCTATTTACTTGTAGAAGCCTTGAGTTTATCTTTCTTTATAGCTGAACTATACTCCATTGTATAGGAAGGAATCTCTCTCTCTCTCTTCTCTCTCTCTCTCTCTCTCTCTCTCTCTCACACACACACACACACATATATATATGAAAGTGAGATTGAGAAAGATAAACTAATAGTGTTTACTATGACTTATAGACATTTTAATTACATGAGATTATTGTGCTTTGATTTCTATTAGTTTATTAGAAATAACAGTTAACATTTATATTGGTTGGTAAATCTTACATGCTTCAAAGATGACTATGCAATATACTAACCATTGTTAATTTTCTATCATCCTGATTTGAAATTCCGTACCATTTTTTCTTATTCTCTTTTAAAGAGATGCATCTGTTTTATTTTCTGATTCACAGTTGAGTGGGATGACTTTTATAATTGTTGTATCTTTCTATTGAATTCATCCCATTATCATTACATAATTGTTTTGTTTACCTTAAATTTGATTTAAACTGCATTTATTTGCTGCAACTATAGCTACAGCTGCCAGTCTAAAGGAGAACTTTTCTGTGTGACTTGATGCTTTTCTCTTTTGTTTTCATGTCTTGCACTTTTGTTATTTGGACTATAAGACACTGAGTAGAAATTCTTTTTGGCTGAGTCTTGTTGAAGTCCTCTACGCTCCTTAGGTTTTAATGTTTGGCTCTCTTTGAGGACTTGGTAAGTCTTCAGCTATTACTTCATTAAATATAGTGTCAAAGTTTTCTTTTCCTTGTAGAACTCTCCTAATATGAATATTTGATTAACCAACAGTGTTTTTCATGTCTTGTAGACATTTTTAAATTATTTTATGACTTCCTTCTTTTCTCCTTTCTTTTGACTAGGTTATTTCAAAAGACCTGTGTTCAAGTTTCAAAATTCTTTCTCCCACTTCCCCTGTGAGGGGCAGCTTATGAGAAGCTGGTACTGTGAATGATGAAAGAATTTACCGAAAGTCAAGGAATACAGAAAAGTAAAAGTACACTTCTTGATACACTGAAAGACATCAATGGCGAATGCAAGGAGAGGACCATACTATCAGGTAAAGGCTGAGATATTTATATTTGATTGTAGTTTGAGGGCACTGGAGGTGCCATCCCAGGAATCACCGTTATCAGGTCATGGCGATTCTGTGGTCTGTCCCTCACAGATGTTTGTGGACTGATAGTGTTTTTGTTCAACAGTGTCTGATCCCCTTGGTGTTGCTACAAAGAGTTCTTCTAAGTAAAATTAATGAATAAATGTGCAAAGATTGATGTGGTCAAGGATATATATATATATATATATATATATATATATATATATATATATAATGAAAGGGACTTTTATGTGGTATACTGGAAAGGGAAATGTTACATTGTGATAGGGAAGAAATGGCATATTCTTTAAGACATGGCAAGGACTTAGATCATCTAAGAATATACATGTAAATTTGCCATGTAGCTCATAGGTGGAAAGCTCCTATTCCATTACAGACTCATCACTCAGGTACAGTGTCACCCTTCAAAGAAAAAACAAACCCAGTGGTAAAATAACCATCATTACCCTCACTACTTGCCTTATTCTGTTGAGGATATTCATGACTGAAATTTTTTATTCCTAAGATTTTTGATTGATTTCTGGCTTTGCTAAAGGTCTTATTATATCATGAATTATTTCTGCTATTGCACTGTGGTGAATACTTGCATTTTTGTATAACTTGCTGGTTTTCCTTAGGATCATTATTCTAACTTTGCCTTAAGATATTTCATATACTTCCTTCAGATTGATAAGAACCTCATCTTGAAAGGTTGCTATGTTCCTTCAGAGGTGCTATGCTTCCTTAGTTTTTCATATTTCTGAAGTCCCTACCCTGATATCTCTACTTCTAGTGTAACAGTTCCTTGTTCTAATTTTGTGGAGTAGCTTTTATTGGAAAAAAATCATTTAGATGTGAAACAGGGTGTCATTTAGGTAGCTACTTCAGCTTTGGTTGTTAGAGATATGCCAAAACTAAAGCTTCTCTCTGAGTTCTGTGGCCATAATTGCTATCATCTGAGTGCCACCACAGTCCAGACTTCAGCAACATGAGTACACCTAGATGAATTTACAATGGAGATTGTAAATAAGATTTAGGACCTTTGGTCTTATAAAATCCAGCACTAGTACCTTGAGGCCTGAAGTGATGCAGTGAGTCAGCTTTGACACCTGAAGTGAACAGCTCAATTCCAGAGTGGCCCGCTCTGCTCTCTCTGCAGATTGTCCTGCTGCAGTGTGACACTTTTCATGGTCTCAGTCTGACCCCCTGGCAGGTGTCTAGGATGCCACTACAGAGGCTTGAAGCATCTCAGAAGACAAAACATATTCCCACACCAAAATACAGTGGCCTAACTCCAGAAACCCCAGAAGTGCTGAAAAGAAACAAGTGGAAGCAAAGTCCAGCGTTGGAAAGGTAACCACAAGGGTCTAAATCTGAGCGTTCACCAGATTCTAGGGTTCAGCTTTCTGCTCTATGAAGTAGTAGCAGGAAGCAACTGCTGTTGGCTGAAGTGGCAAGATAAGGAAATGTCTGTAAAATAATAGCCATTTGGCAGCTGCATGGAAACACCGAATCTTTCCTTCTCATGGATGTGAATGGTTAAGACTCCCTAATGTGAGGCTCACTAGATTTGTTAGCCAAGATTTAGGTAAAAGTTCTAGCTTCAAGTAACCTAACTGTCATCTCCTAAACTAACAAAAGCCAAACACTAAGAAAGGTGGGAATGGAGCTGCATGCTACATGGCCAAGACGGAAGCATAGAGAGATCCAAGACTTCTTTTTGAGGAGCTGAAAAGTACCATGGATTTGACAGAGACAAGGAAGGGATTTAAGACGGAGCTGAAGAAGGTGCCGAAAATGGAAGTCCACAAGTCCACGAATGCATAAAGTGAGCCTGCCCATAAATTAGCCAGACCCAAGTTTGAGAAACCAGATTTCCAACCTGAGCAACAGTGGAAGTTAATGTTTACTGACCAGAGTGAAAAGGATAAGACGTAGCATGAGATATCCATTACAAACCTCGGAAGTCTTGACATGGACTATAATCTAAAGATTAGGAATCATTAGTAGAGGATAAAGTAGAAGTGGGACAGACAGAATATGGAGAAAACCTAAGTAATGTGGATGCCCTGTCTGTAGTCCAGGGATTTTTAGGGGAAGAATCAACCACAGAGATGAATTAACAATTTACCAGGACAGCTAAAGGGGCCCTACAATCCTCAGTGAACGGAATCTTTATCAATTCATCCTCTGGCATCCCAGGGCCAAAACAGCAAGAGAGTTCCAGAGGAAGGGAAAGAAGGGGTGTTTTAGGAAAAACGTGGTGTGCCTCCAAACTGACAATTGGTAGCAAATAGCAATTAACCAGGTTCAACAACTAGCCTTGCAATTCTTGGTTAGTACAAGTTCCTTCTGATTCCCTGGCAATGCAAGGTATTTTAACATGGAGAGGCAAGAAAAGGCCAACATTTCTGCTGTGAACAATGCAGGGTCTGGCCTCAGTCAACTATGAGGTCCACATAAGCCCTGGAGCAGATTGGAAAAGCCCCACCTTTGGGTGCTAAAATCTGTTACCAGCTAGCCCTGTGTTCCATCTATAGGAATAAAACAAAGCAGCTTTAGTTAGAAAGTTAGAGGGAAGATAGGAAAGGGTCCATCTTAGGTAGCTCAGGAGACACATTCAGATAGTATTCAGAAGGCCCACCACAGAGGCGGGAGGCCAGCTTTTCAAGACTAGCTGGTGCTCCGAGGTTGTACTAGTCCTTACCTTAGTTCTGGCATCATAACTCACTGAAAAAAAGACTGTGGCTGTCTGTGGAGTGTCTGCACTTCCTGAAATTCAGGTAATCATAGGTTAGTGATGATAGCTGGAGACTCCAAGGCATAGTTGGACATTCCTGGAAATCTCCCATCCTGCTGTCCCCAGTCTTGAATGGGTTAAGACTGTGTAAATTCAAAGCCAGTTATCTTTGGGGTTTTTTTTGGCCAACTCCTAGATAGGTATTCCATAAATGACCAACATACTTACATGCTAAGTTGAGAAGGGGTATGACCCAAGATTTGCAGTAAGGAAGGATGCAAAACGAAAGCCAAACTTTGTTACTTGTTGGGCACCTATAGACCTGAGTGAAGAGTCATGGATCACGGCAAAAAATAGGTTTTAAATCTCCGTTCCAGAAGAAAGTACCAATCATACCTTCAGTGAGCAGCAGTAGGTATGGGCCCAGGATTTTTTCTAGGCCCATATGTGCTAGTCCCTATGTTACAATTGGGTCACAGTGTTTGTAATTTTTCCTAAAGCCTTTTTTTTACATTCCACTCGATATTCTGGACTCATTTAAAGAATAAATAAATTTTTGAAAATAGTCACTAAATAATCAGTAAACTCACTTTTGGTCAATAGCACATTGTTGAGATATTTTTTTATTCTTTGGTGCACAAAAAATCTAGTTTCAATGTACTTTGTGAAAACAATGTAGTAAGTACTCATTGGCAAGTCATATTAGAAATACTTATATTTTTATTCAACTTGGAAGGAAGGGATAGGAGATGAAAAAAAGGAATTGAAATGCATTATGTTCAAGTATCAAATCCACATAAGGAATGGAAACATTACGTATTGGAAAGATACTAAAACCAAAATTAAAAAAAAAATAAAAAGAAAATAATAGACTGGAAAATATCTGACCATGGTTACACTATTGTCCCAGTTCTGGTATCTTCAATTTTAATCTGTTTGTACTATGCATTGTCCAGAACAAAGGAGGAATATTTGTCTCGATGGTGAATGTCTGTACATTTGTGTGTTATGATTAATTTAATAAGGAAAGGAGAAACAAGGGTTCCTATGTCATAGGGGTTCTCAATTTTTTTTGACTTTTGAAAAGCAATTAATTTTATGTCTGTCATGAAATTTAGTTAATTTTATAAGGCTGAAGTGGCTTTTAAACATGCTGAAAAATAATTTAGCTGGGTGTTCATGTTCTTGGTGTTTGGTTTTAATAAGTCTTTTGGATTATTTATTTTTAAAATTTTATTTATTTATTTAAAATTTTATTTATTTTTTTTTATTTTATCATTTTTGATAAGAAATAGCAATAAGATAGTTTTGAAACACGTTAGTAGTAGATTTACAATAACATACACTGCACAGTGTTATCTTCATAATAGTTATACAGAGCATAGGGTGTAGATATGAAGCATTTTCTGATTGATATTGGTAAGGAAAGAGAAAAGAAAAAAAAGAGAAAATTCCTTCTGTTTGAGTTGAGAGTAGGTAGCTGAATACACAGTCCAATGTGTCTTATTTGCATTGGGTTACTGGTGAAACTGGCATTGTTGGAGGTTGTTGATTTGAGCCTACGCGCAATCAACACCCCCCTTTTTTGTTACACCTCTAAAGAACCAGAATGACAGGCATCCCAAGCATGAAAAATCTCTTAAAGTTTCTTAGGACCAATATCTGATTAATCCTGTGTACATAAGTGCATGGTTTTGTTCCTGCTATGCTTCCTCTCTTTTCGGCTTCCAGTCACTTCGTCGTTTAATCCTTAAGTCTTTGATTGCCATTCAGCTGTGTTATGCCCGTTCATTTTTATTTCTTCTTTAGAATTCTAAACTAGGGAGAATATATGATATTTACACATGTAAGTCTGGTTTATTTCACCTATGAGTATATGTTCAATGTACATTCATTTATATATGAAGTCTTCCATTTTATCAATCTTTATAGCTGAGTAACATACCATTTTATGAAAATATCACATCTTATTCAACCATTCTTCAAAAGATGGGCAACTTGGTTGTTTCCAATATTTGGCTATTACAAATTGGGCTGCTATAAACATAGGTGCACAGATATCGCTATGGTATGATGTCTTCAGTTCTTCTGGGAAAATTCCCAGTAGAGGGATAGCTGGATTGAATGGGATTTCCAGGTCTAGTTTTTTAAGGATCCTCCACACTGCTTTCCATAATGGTTGCACCAAAGTGCATTCCCATTTTTTGATGAGATTAGCTAGGGGCTTATCAGTTTTATTTAGTCTTTCAAAGAACGAGCTTTTTGATTCATTAATTCTTTGCATTGTTTTCCTTGTCTCAATTGAATTAATTTCTGCTCTAATCTTTATAATTTCCTCCAACATTTGAGCTTTGGATTTCGTTTTCTCTTCCATTTCTAGCTGGTTTAAGTGCTCTATCAGAGTATTTACGTGCTCCCATTCTGTTTTCTTAGTGTGTGAGTTCAGAGCTATAAATTTCCCTCTGAGAACTGCTTTCATTGCATCCCACAAATTCTGGTAGGTTGTGTTTGAATTTTCGGTAAATTATAGATACTGTTTAATTTCTTCTTTAATTTCATCTGTAACCCACTGGTTGTTAAGAAGAGTGCTGTTTAACTTCCATGTAGTCCTGTAATGCCTCTGGTTTCTTTCGTCGTTCATTTCCAATTTTATTGCACTGTGATCAGATAATATGCATGGGATAATTGTTGTTTTCTTACATATGCTTCAGCATGACCTAGATACTAATATGCAATCTATTTTAGAAAAAGTCGCATGTGCAGCTGAAAAAAAAATGTGTATTCAGAAATGGTTGGGTAGAACACTCTGTGCATATCTACTAATTCCAGTAGTTCTAAGTTCCGGTTCAGTTCTGCTACTTCTTTGCTAATTTTTGTCTACTTGACCTACGTTTTTCAGATGAAGGGGTGTTAAAGTCCCTGTTAAGATTGTGGTATTGGATATTAGGTTTTTCATGGCCATTAAGGTTTGCCTTATATAACTTGCTGCTTCTGTGTTGGGTGCACACATATTTATGTGTGTTACTTCTTCATCTTGAATTTTTCCCCTACCCAGTATGTCGTGGCCTTCTTTATTTCGTTTGATCAATCTGCGTTTGAAATTTAGACTGTCTGCAAACAGGATTGCTACCCCTGCTTTTTTATTGCTGTACTGGAGCATGTAGTATTGTTTTCCACCCTTTAACTTTTAGTCTATGAGTTTCATTGTGAGTTAAAATATTGTTCGATTTTGCTTCCTTACCCACTCTGCCATTCTATTTCTTTTAATTGGAGAATTGAGTCCATTCACATTGATGGTTATAATTGAAATGTATTGCCTTATGATTGATATGACTTTTACTTACTATTGTTTATTCCTTTTTCTCATGTGTTTAATTGAATACCCAATTTGGCGGGATCTTTCTGTTCTCATTTCTTGAGGTAGAGTTGTTTTGGTCACTCTCTAAAAAATTTTTAGTATACTGTGTAGAGTTGGCTTTGACATCATGAAATTCTTTAGTTGTTCCTTGTTGTGTAAGTATTTCACTTCTCCCTCATAGTTGAAAGAGAGTTTTGCCAGGTATAACAGTCTGGGCTGAAATTTGTTTTCATGGAGAACTTGAAGCACTCTGTACATGCTCTTCTTGGCTTCATGATTTGTGAGGAGAAATCTGCCATTATTCTTGTGGGTTTTCCTTTAAATGTGATCTCTACTTTTTGCTAGCAGCTTTTAGTATTCTATTCTCCTGCTGGATTTCTGGAATCTTGACTGTTATTTGTCTGGGTGTGTTTTTATTTTGGTTGTTGTTATCTGGGATTCTGTATGCTTCAGTTAGCTGAATGTCTGATCGTGTTCTCATATTTAAGAAGTTTTCTGCTATTACTTCAGCCCATATTCCTTTTATATTATTTGTGTTGAGTCCTTCCCTCTCATTGATTCTTATTAATCTCATGTTGTTCATTTTTATATCATCCTGTAGATGTTGAATTACTTTTTCCTGCAGCCTAGTTGTTTTTAAGAGATCCTTTCTTACCTTTTCACTAGTTGTGACTGTGTCTTTAAGATTTGAGACTCTATCTTCACTTTACTTCATATGGTTTTGCCAACTTGTGATTGAGATTTTATTTTCTTGTATATCTCTTTAAACTGTTTCATGTGGTGTATATCTTTCCTATATTGCTCCATAAGAGAATCCATCATTTTTTTATCCTCTTCTAATTTTTTATCAGTGTCCTCTTTAGTGATATTGAAGGCTTTCATCATATTTAATCTTTCTCTCTCTAGTTCAGAAATTATTTCTGTTCTGTTCTCCTCTCTACTTTTCTGTAGTTGTTACTGTCCTTTAGATGCTATTAATTTAGACATATCTTTTTTAAATTCAGAGGTTATTTCTGCTCTGCTTTCCGCTATACATTTCTGCAGTTGTCTTTCCACTACAGAGTCTATTAATTCATGCCTTTCTTTTTTTCCTTCAGATGTTATCTCTGAATCTGAGTTGCTCTATACGTTTCTGCACTTGTCTGTCTACCTCAGATGCTACCGATTCAGATATTTCTTCCATGTTTTCTTCCATGTTAGTATCTCCCGTATTTGTTTTGGGTGGTCTCAGGACCTGAGATTGAATCTTGCTCCTTGTCTTTTTCATTTTTTACAGCAGTGATCTCTGCACTTCAATGGACTTATGCAGTTAACTCCTACGGAAATTTGGGTCTGGATCCACCAAGCTTGTCCCACTCTGCACATGCCTGGCTGCAAGTTGGAGCTCAGGCAGCTGGCTGCCACGAGGCCCCATAGGTCATGACAGTGGTCAGCAGTATGTGGATGGTTAGTGGTCATATGGGGCCAGTGGGTGGAGTCAGGGTACAGACAGTTGTTGAGTGGAGGGATGAAGGCCAGCTCAGAGAGTTCTTACTGTGCTGTTGTGAGGCCTGGTCAGGAAGATGGGTGGAACTGGAGCTTGGGCTGTTGGTGAGTCAGGGGATCCTCGCAGGCTGAGGCTGCTGCACGACAGGTGTGGGTAGCCGGCTCAGTCTGAGGTGGATCTGGGCAGACTGCAAAGCTGCTGGATCAAGATATAGGGCGGGCAGCTCCGAGGTGGAGCCACCATGCTGCTGGCTCTAGAGGGCGGGCGGGTAGGTCCCCGGTGGAGCTGATGCGATCCTCGATGAAGATGGTGCATTGCAGCATCAAAGTGGAGCCGCCACGGTGCTGTGTGGAAATGGTACACGAGCAAGTACCAGAGGGAGATGCCGCGCTCTTGGATGAAGATGGGGGGCGAGCAGTTCCCAGAGGGAGACACCGCAGTGCTGGATGAAGAAGTGGTGCGAGAAGTTTTAAAGTGGAGATGCCCCATTGCCTGATGAAGATGGCACGCGAGCCGTGCTGCTGCTTGAAGATAGTGCGTGAGCAGGTCTCAGAGGGAGACGCTCCACTGCTGGATGAAGATGGCGTGGGAGCAGGTCCTATGTATTTATTTTTTATCATGGTCAGCTCAGCCTGCCCTGGCGGTGTGGCTGGGGCAGCATGTGATGCTGGGGATCAAACTGTGACCCTTGCGGTTGCCTAAGCTTTCCTAAGCAGGCACTTTAGACCAATGAACCATCTTGTCGGTTCCAGTCTTTTCAATTAGGATGACTTCATGTTATCATTAAATAACATCTCAAGGCATTATGTAAGATTTATTATGCAGTAAGGACAGTAAATTCAATTCCACGTTTCATGGAAAGACAGAACATGCACCAGCCTTTCCATTTCCTTGCACTCACATGGCTCTTATGTTCAGTCGGCTGACATTTTCCTAAACAATCTTGCTTTGCTTATATACTTATGAAGATTAATTTTGTAAAATTAGACAATATGATATTATCTACAAATCCACTGAACTATGCACATGCAAGCAGAAACTTCTCATATTCTGATAGCAAGGTAACATTTTAGGACTCCATGGTGGGTTAAACATAAGATGCATAAAAGCTGTGCATGTCTACCATAGACTTTCAAATGTGACTTCATCTGGACTATGGCTCTTCATAGATATAATCATCATATCACCTGGAGATGATATCACTTTTCATTAGGTCGGTCATAGTCTAATGGCAGGTGTCTTATGGGAGATCTTATGGAGAGAGAGACAGATAGACAGAGACAGAGACAGATAGAGACAGAGGGCAGGAGGAGATAAAGACAGAGAAGAGACGTGTGTCTATGTGCCAAGGAATCTGAGGAACTGACAGTATCACCAGGAACTGACAGCAGCAAAGGAGGATTCTCCCAGGGAGTTTTCAGAAGGAGTGTGGCCTTTTTAACACCATGGTTTTAGACTTCTTACATCCAAAATTGCAACTGTAAAAGATTAAATTTCTGTTGTATGAACCACCAAGCTAGTGGTGAACTGCCATGACCTGACTGAGAAATGGATACAGGCCTACCCTACAGTCTCTTTTGTCCTGGACTATGTTATCCTTTCCAAAGTATCCTTAAATATCGGCATAAACTGAGGGAGATGGGAGTGTCACTCTATGTACAGAATATCAGCATCTACATAAAAATTAAGAGAAATATTTACATTGTCCTCACATCCTGAAAATCATCTTACATAGCACATGGCTGTACTCACTTTGAACACCATGTACAGACTTTTTGAATTTCAAAATACAGCTGTCTTACTGTTTGAGCCTGACTTCCTGAGTCCTCTCAGATAATACATTGAAATAACAGAGCAGCACATTGTTATTCTTTGAAGAGCTAAGAAAGCAGGGTCTGGGGACTTGGGACCACGATGTTTTTGAAGGCTGCAGAGCAGAAAAGATACAAAGAAAATCCTGGCCATACATGTGGACCTGTTCTCTGTACACAGAGTGCTACTACACCATGTTTCCTCCGGGCTATAATGTTTAAATACACTGAATAAATTTGGAAAAAAAAAAAAAAAAAAAAAAAAAAACCTCTTCTATTTTTAAATATAATTATTTTGTTATTGTAATGGAAGTGATTATAATAACAAATAATAACTATTACAAAATGTAAATTGCAATGAAAAATGCAAATCCTGTGGTATTATAAGAACGTAAGGTCTATAATGCTTTTACTTGATATGTTTTACCCCCTTTCAAGACGTACACGTTTAAATTATAATTTCATAATTGACATGTCTAAAGGCTTCTATTTCTTTTTATTCACATATATTTTACTGTGTGAATACTAGCATGGCTGGGAGCTGCAGTTATGGATTAATTGGCATTACATTCAAATTTCTAGGATGAAATCTTAACCACCAGTATGTTAGAGTACACCCTATGTGAAAATAGGATCCTTGTAGACTTCATTAGTAAAAATAAGTTATTCTGAAGTAGGTGGGTTCCTAATCCACTATGCTCAGTGTCCTCTTAAGGGAGAATTTGGATACAGACATGTGCAGAGGGAGGATGTCCAGTGAAGCTGAAGACAGGGATTAAGATGATATTTTTATGAGGTTTAAAAGGTCAAAGAATACCTGAAAAACATCAGAAATTGGGGAAAGGCATAGTACAGACTTTCTCTTATAGCCTGAGAAGATGCCTGTTCTGCGAAACTTTCACTCTGATTCTAGACTTTTAGTTTCCTGTAATCTGATGTTGGAATTGGTAGTAATTCTATTATTGTTGCTGTAAGAAGCTAATAAATATAATGTGCCAGGTAAGTGCATGCGTAGCACCATCGGGCAGTCTGTGTTCAACTCTGTCTCTAACGACGAACTGGTTTAACTTGGGTATACTAACCTTCAGAGTCTTATCCCAGTAACTAACAAACTGGCAAATGACAAATCTTTTTTTTTTGTCTTTTTTAGGCAGGGTCTCGCTGGCCTTGAGCTCACTTTTGTAGCCCAGGCTGGTCTCGAACTCATACCGATCTTCCTGCCTCAGCCTCCCGAGTACTGGGATTACAGGCGCGTGCCACCACGCCCGGAAACAATGGTTTTAAAGATTAAGCTATAGATGCAAAACATTCAAAATAGCACTTGTCATAGCGTAGCTATTGAGTTCTTTTTATTTATTAATATCCAAAAATAGTAATAAAGATGTTACATCCTCTGCAGGTACTTTAAGTTATTGAGTGTCTGTTTTTAATATTGTAACAACCACTACAAGGACTAAACATTTTTTCTATAAGGTCAGATTCCTAGAAATGCAATTCGGTAATCAAAGAATATTAGTATTGGCCAGGCCTGCGTGCCCACCAGGTAAAGACCCTCAGCCCCTCTACCCCTCTTTTGCAGTCCCACGCCTCACTTCCTGTCCCACTCTCGAAACCTTGAGGCCCGTGTACCCCTAGGTAAGGACTCTTGGCCCCTCTGCCCTTCTTTTATGGTCCCACGCCTAACTTCTTGTCCTGGTCCTGAGCCTGCCAGGCCCGCGTGCCTGCCAGGTAAGGATGTTTGGCCTGCCTTCTGCTTCCCTTTCCCTATTTATTTATTTATTTATTTATGAAGCCCTCCTGCCCAAGCTCCAGTATCAAACCCAGCATACATCTCCTTTGGAAACCCGTCTGGTCCACGAGCCTACCAGGACTCCTCAATTCAAGAGCTCCATCTCCACCTACAGACCGGACCCACGGGGCTTCACAGTAGCCAGAAGCCCAGGCTCTGACATGAAGCCAGGAACTTCTGTAGGGGAACCACTTGGGGGTTCCAGAACAAATGCCCATAGATGCTAACAGGATAACGTCACCAAAGTGCAGAGAAGGTTTCCGTACAAAATGACAACAACAAGGAGTAGGATGCAATCTCAGGGCCCGAGCCCACCCAAATCAAATACAGGAGACACTACCATGGAAGAAAATGGGAATCATGCAGATGAAACTTCTGAACCAGTAGCATCTGAGGCAGACAGACAAATGCAGGAACGTATAGAGCAACTGAGATCAAAGATACCATCTGAAGTAAAAAAGAAATACATGAAGTGGAAAAATGACTGGAGAAACGTATACAGGAAATCAGAGCAGAAATAATATCTGAAGTTAGCAAAGACATGTCTAAATCAACAGCATCCCAAGTAGGGGAAAAACTACAGAAAGATAGAGAGGAGAACAGAACAGAAATAATTTCTGAATTAGAGAAAGAAAGGATAACCATAATGAGAGACTTCAATACTACTAAAGAACACACCGATAAAAAATTAGAGGAGAGCCAGGCGTGGTGGCGCACACCTGTAATCTCAGCACTCGGGACGCTGAGGGAGGAGGATCGCTGCGAGTTCGAGACCAGCCTGGGCTACAAAAGTGAGCTCAAGGCCAGCCTGAACTGTATAACAAGACCCTGTCTCAAAAAGACAAAAAATTTAGAGGAGCATAGAAAAATGATTGAGTCCCAGAGGGAGCAATATAGGAAAGAAATAGATCGCATGAAACAGTTTCAAAGAGATACACAAGAAAGTAAAATCCTGATCACAAGTTGGCAGATCTGTGTGAAAGAAATTGAAGATAGAGTCTCAGATCTTAAAGACACAGTAGCAGCCAGTGAAAGAGTAAGAAAGGATCTTGTAAAAAGAATCAGAATGCAGGAAAAAATAATTCAACACCTGCAAGACGATGCAAAAATGAACAATGTCAGATTAATGGGAATCAACGAGAAAGAAGGAGTCAATACAAATGATATAAAAAGAATATGGGCAGAAGTAATAGCAGAAACCTTCCCAAATATGACAAAACAATCAGACATTCAGGTAACTGAAGCCTACAGAACCCCAAATAACATCAACCCAACTAAAAACACGCCAAGACATATAATAGTCAAGATACCAGAAATCCAGTTGAAGAATAATATACTAAAAGCTGCTAGAGAAAAGAAACAGATCACATTTAAAGGAAAACCCATCAGAATAACAGCGGATATTTCTTCACAAACCATGAAGTCACGAAAAGCATGGAGCAGAGTGCTTCAAGTCCTCCATAAAAACAAATTTCAGCCCAGACTACTATACCCAGCAAAACTCTCCTTCAAGTATGAGGGAGAAGTGAAATATTTCCATGACAAGGAACAACTAAAGAATTTCATGACATCAAAGCCAGTGCTACACAATATTCTAACAAATATTTTAGAGAGGGACAAAACCACCTGAATTCAACAAATGAGAACAGAAAGATCCCACCAAATAGAGTAACCAACTAAATATAGGAGGAAAAAATGGGGTAAACAGTAGCAAATAAAAGTCATGTCAACCATAAGTCAATACATTTCATTATAACCATCAATGCAAATGGACTCAGTTTTCCAATTAAAAGAAGTAGACTCAGAGAGTGGATAAGGAAACAGAGCCCAACAATATGCTGTATACACGAAACACTTAACTCATAAAGAAACTCACAGGCTTAAAGTTAAAGGTTGGAAAACAATGCTACATACTCCAGCACCTCAAAAAAAGCAGGGGTAGCAATCCTCTTTGCAGACAGTCTAAACTTCAAACAAAGATTGATCAAACGAAATAAAGAAGGCCACTACATACTGGTTAGGGGCAAAATTCATGATGAAGAGGTAACACTCATATATATGTATGCACCGAACATGGGAGCAGCAAGCTATATAAAACAAACGTTAATGGACCTGAAAAATCTCATATCCAATACCACAATTATAACAGGAGACGTCAACACTCCCTTATCCGAAAAAGACATGTCGACTAGACAAAAAATTAGCAAAGAAGTGGTAGAACTGTATCAGAACTTGGAACAACTGGACTTTGTGGATGTACACAGAGTGTTCCACAGAACTACTTCAAAATACACATCCTTTTCAGCTGGACATGGGACATTACCTAAAATAGATCACATATTATTCCATAGATCATGCTTAAGTATATGCAAGAAAACAGAAATTATCCCATGCCTATTATCTGACCATAGTGCAATCAAATTGGAAATAAATGACGAAAGAAATCATAGGAATTCCAGGACTAATGGAAATTCATCATCACTCTTCTTAACAACCACTGCATTACAGATGAAATTAAAGAAGAAATTAAACAATATTTATAATTTAATGAAAATTCAAACACAACCTACCGGAATTTGTGGGATGCAATGAAAGCAGTTCTCAGAGGGAAATTCATAACTCTGAACTCACACATTAAGAAAACAGAACGGGAACAAATAAACAATCTTACACAACACTTAAACCGACTAGAAGTGGAAGAACAAACGAAATCCAAAGCCCGAAGGCCGGAGGAAATTATAAAGATTAGAGCAGAAATCAATTCAATTGAGACAAAGAAAACAATACAAAGAATTAATGAATCCAAAAGCTGGTTCTTCGGAAGATTAAATAAGATTGATAAGCCCCTAACTAACCTCATCAAAAAGAGGAAAGAAAGGACTCAAATTCAAGCAATAAGGAATGAAAAGGGTGAAATTACTACAGACCCAGCAGAGATACAGAGAATCATAAATACA